>JAMZAV010004525.1:0-54271 GCA_024449915.1 Sweltsa coloradensis
GGCACAAACAGGTAAAAGTTATCAGTGCCCATCAATTTTTCAGGTTGCTATATAAATATGAATTACAAATTTAATTTAAAAGGTATTTTGCTTGAAAAAATTACTAACGTTATCGCTTGTCGTGGTGTTATCCGATAAAATTTCTTTGAGGGAAGGTTTTAATTAAAAACAGCAACAGGTTCTGAACATTCTCACCTATCAAATTAAAATAATTTAGTTTAAGAATTGAGTACAATAAATGTCAGGAACTAGGAAGAAACATGTCATAAAGGTCATGACAACTATGCTGAGTGATACCAAACACTTCAGGCCGTTGTCTGTTCTGTCCAGGACGGAAAGGTAAACAAAATATTTAACGAATTGTGCGAAATATACCAGTCAAGACGTTCTCCAGACATACCATTCAACAGGAAACAAAAAAAAATTAAATATAGCTTAGGACCCCATATTCTGGACCACTGCCGCTGTGCAGAAAATTGGGAAAAGATTGGGAAAAAAAACGGCATGCTTTGCAATGTGGATAACACGCATACTGAAGCGACCAAGATGGAGAACGTGTGAAAGCTTCACACACCTTCCGACTGCTAAATGAAGAAGTCAATGACGTTGTTTCACAGAACTCTTCACCCCATGGGATTGTGAAATAACACCCCCTCACACTGGGGTGTAAGAGGGCGTGTGTCTGGGAGGGGTGGATGGACGTGCAAAAGAAAAACAAACTATAAAGGTGGCCAGTAAAGGTTGATTGTTTGGATATTGGCTTAAACGGTCATATTTATGGCAACTTGGCTAATCGAGACCGAAAGGGAGAGGACGTAAGGGATGACGCGGGAGACAAGGGGTGGACAAGGTTGCGGAGTTGGAATTTGAAAGGACATTGGATGGAGAGTATTCAGACTAATGTAACCTTGTGCAAATAAATGAGGCTTTTATAATCAGGACATCAAAACTTTCGAGGACAGAACAAGGCCATACAGGTAAAAGAAGTCTCAGGCAAGCCTACTCAGCCGGCAGACTATAATAAAATAAATCCAAAATTTTTTTCAAAATGAAGAACTATTAAACAAGGAAGGGGACAAATGATCGGTGACAAAAGTCCTATCGTTTTCTCGCCACGAACTGGACAAAACAAACCATATTCAGGCTGAAAGCACGCAGAGTGTTTCCACAGCCAAGGGGAGCTTCAAAACACAATCTACGAGGGAAAGGTGATGCAAACGACCCATCAGGTAAGACAGAGCCCATAAAATTACTTTTAAATCGTCATTCTCAATTCACATCCATTGGTCGATTCTTCGTTCTGGCAGTAAGTAACTTGCCCCACTGACCGGCCGAAACAGCATTAAACAATAAAGACGGACACAAAGTTGGGACTTAATACCTAATCCTATTAAGCTATTTCAAAACAATTCACATAAATTAAAATGGACAACCGATGAAACAAAAACCCAGCACAAAACCGGGCAAACCCATGTTGGTGTCGAAGCTCTTATCTCGCACTTACAGAATCTAACACTGACCAAACATAAAGTGGTACAAACTTTGCGGACCGAACAGCCAATTAAACTGAACAATTCAGCAGACGCAGACGCCAAAAGCCATGTACTGTGGAGGCCGAACGACGAAACACCAACGAAGAGCAAATGCAAAAACACAATCCGCCTGCGACAAGAAACAACAGCCCGAATGCGAGGCGAGGCTGCCTTGCCGCGCGGTGTGTACTGCCAAGCTGTGTAGATGTCAGTCAAAAAGGTGCGGGGCGGCGAGGTCATATCGATGTTGCTAGTCAAATGCTTGAAATTATTCAAATATTATGAATGGCTGTAGCACATGAAACCTCAAGATGTGTAATAATTGGATGTGAGCGAAATTTAAATGGGTAGTGGAGGTTCATCGTGATGATACTTCAATTTTCGCAGATATAAGCCTAATCATGATTTTACGGTCATTACGGACAATAGAAACACGGTGCATTCCACGTAACACATAAACAGCTGCAGGTAGGTAGTTAATTGTAGCACACTAGGATTTATTGGCCAGTGATTCAATTGATTGACAGTGCCTAGCAGTGGTGATAGATTCAAAGGCATCAAAGAATAAGAAAAAAAAGAAAAAATTCCATTAAATTTCTCCATTTTCACGGACCACACTGCGTTCGAAATAGCATTCACTCTATAGAGATATTTACATTGTCATGATGATTTCTGTGCCAGCCCAGTTTCTCCCTGTCACCATTATGCATTGCTAGGAATTGCCGAAAGGGCTGTCCATGGGGGTACAACAATGTTTGTAAGACGCAAAAACAATATTACCCATTAATAATATGCATGAAATGTGCGTTGGCAAAATGTTAGCAAATCGCATGCACAGGTGTCTTAGTATTATGACACTATCTAACAATTCATTAATTAAACCCTCTCACTTACACAGAGCCTCCAGCACGCGTCTTGTAACTCTTAATGTTAAGTTAAGAGTATGTAAAGTAAAAGTGATTTAAGAGACTTACTCTCTTGACCTTACTCGCAACGATATATAATATCAGAAACATGTATTTTGTGGCGACTTTAATGAGGATTTACTAAAACCGTCAAAAATGAAGTACTTTCCATACAGACAATTGCTAAGCATATAAAACTTTACGTCTATCATAATGCACGAACCAACTTAGGCTACTTCGGCATCACCATCATTGCGCCTCAATCCTTATTGACAACAGAGCATGGCCACCTTCAATTGAGGCCGGTGGCTGGAAAAAAAGGGCACACACATTAGGGCCTTATGTGCCCTTTCTGCGCAAAATTGGGCCATCAAAAATTCGAACTTCGCAACCTTTCTCGTGGTTGGGGCCCGTGAGTAGGGGAGTTTTCTCAGGCCACCAGTGGAGCCACTTGCCGCGCGCCATGCGGGTCAGCTGTTCTGTCAACTTGTTGAAAGGACGGTATGTCCTTCATTGTCCCCTATATCTTTGGGAAAAACCGTTAGGTGTCGCCATTATTTAATACAATTTTAAGATTTTAATTGCTGATTAAAATTATGCGTCAATGTGGTTATAGTCCAGTCAACGAATCATGTTACACAAAAACCCAAGACCCCGACATTAACCACAGGAAAAATTTTAATAAAAAACATTTGTATATTGCCATAGTAAACATATTGTAAACAAAAAACAAAAGATGGCAGCTTTGTTTCTAGGACAATGGCACTATGATAATCCACCTTTACACGGAATTTCACGTATTTTCGTATTTCCTTGATTATGGAACAAAACAAAAAAAGAGTGATAAACCCCCCCAAAATACAAAAATTTGTAAAGGAAAAAAACGGCAGCCAAGCTCTCCTCCAAGTCTTGGCTTGTGAATGCTGTGAGATAAAAGAAGTTGAGCCAATGCATTCATTCATTCTCCAAGTTTTGCATTGAAAAGAAGTAAGATCATTCCGCCTGTTAGACCGAGCGCCAAGCCAACCCATTTTCGTGGTAACAAAAATTAAAAATTTTTTAACTCAAAATCATAAAAAAAAATTACTTGGCCATTGAATTTGGTACGAGGACTCTCTAAAGTGGAAAGGTACAAAAAGGAAGCACGCAGGAGGAAGTGGCCGCGGCGGCGTCGTCGTCAGCATCAAAAAGGTTGTGGAGGGGCAAAACAGGCCGTACCGAGGTTCCCCTTCGAGTGCAAGAACCGTCCACGGGACGGGTTATGGCGGGCCAACAGACGTGACCCAAAAATGAAAACCGTTCTTCAATCCCCTCCAGCCGGGCAGGCTGTTTTCAGCAGGCGCAGCGCTTGGGTTCCAGCAAAACCAACCCGCATCAAGTGGGTCGAGGAGGATGTCTTAGACTGACTGTACATGTACACACAAGTAAGTTTGAATAATTCCATGTTAAGGCTTAAAAGTCAATGAAAGTTGGCGAATGAAAGAGTACCTTTAATAAAACAAAACATTTATTTTATATTTGGGGGGGGGTGGGGGGGGGGCGAGCGAGAAATAACCCTCACTCCTCTGCCATTAATGTCGTTTTTGACAATAGTGTGGCCTGCACTAGTGCGAAATAAAAATGTTAAAAATCGGTTTTTCTGATTTATAGTTTCTAAACACCTTTAGCTTTCACCTAAGTATAAGGATAAAGAGATTTCTGTTCTGATATAGAAACAGAGTTGGTCGTCTGATTTTTTTTACAAAAAACTATACAAATACCAGCTAATTTCATGTTTTTGTAGTTTGGAAATATCTCCAGAAAACCGAATCTCAAAAATAATTTCGCGGTAAATTGTGCAGGCTACACTTTTGTCAAAAAACAACCTGGACAACGGGGCTATAGTGAAACGGAGGTTATTTCCCGCCTCAAAAAACAAATTTACAATTAATTTTTCGTTACCATGAGCCTCTTTATTTTAAGAATGCATTTGTTAGGCCTAGACGTGTAACAAAAACAAAGAAAAGTTACACTGCAGCACGTAAATTTCTATATGGCCAATAGCGTGTTTATTAAAACTGACTGACAACAATGGTTAAATGAAAAAATTTGCAAAACTGAATTTTAAAGAAACATCTACAAATCCCTGCGGAACCATAACAAATATTTAAAAAGGTGTGAAAGCTTAAGATGGGGCACCCCTCCAAGATTTTAGGGGGAGATAGCTCCCTATAACAAGAGTAGTGAAGAGGATAGTGAGACCTTAAAAGTTTTATCCGGTTAGTTCAACATATAAGGTCGGATTACAGCAGAAAGAACAACCAGCATAGAAAACTATCTGCCCCTGACTTGTGTATACTAACTATAATACCAAACAATATGTTGGTAATTGCAACAAAAAATAACCGACACACAACTTTCTCTGTTTTTTTTTTCTAGGAGGTATTTTAATACAAAATTTTCATTTTACATTTTCACCATTCCAGAAATCAGGACACTTGTCAAAAGTGTGATCTTTACAATACAATAAAATTAAGTGTCTTCCGGAGGGTGATAAAACAATTCTATTAAAGAAGCGCCCGCGTCGATTTATCGACCATTAAAAACGCGCCGCCGAGTGCCCGTCGTCGATTTTTGTCGGACGTTTTAAATAATGCGGTTTCTCAACATCATGGGATCACTGATAATGCACCTTCTAGTTGTAGGGCACGGCTTTAGCTCTCTGTCGGGAAAAAAAAATACATATTTCGTTTCAAAGACTTTGGACAAACGATTACCAACTTTAGAAATCGATAAATATTTTTTTCGGCAGTTTGTTGTGATTCGCGCCATGACGCAGCGGAAGGCAGATACGATGTGGCTTTGACGGATAATGATTATCGAGAAGACTATCTAGAAGATGAAGGAAACAGTGAGTTGATACACTACCCAGAGATCACGCAATAGACTCTTATCTAGTGATAATGATGGAAGTTCGACGTCGACCGATGGGTTAGTGATCAGAATATGAAGTCGAAGTCAGTACCTCGCCAGGTAAGCAACACTCTGGCTGTCATTTTACGTCAAAAAAATTGCGATTGGATTGGATATTGCGTTACGTCTATATTTATGCAACTTGGCTAATCGAGACGAAGGGAGGGGACGTAAGGGATGACGCGGGGGGGGACAAAGGGGGCGTGACAGGCTTTTGCTGGTCCAGAACCAGCCACAAGCAATATGGGGAGGGCAGGGGTTCCCCACGTGTTGGTCGTCTCCGTCTGGTATCATCGTCCGTGTTGTCTTTGTCGTCGCCGTCGGGGAGGTAGTCAAAGGGGAAGGGGTCCCCGGACGACGACCCCAGAGCTTCGCCATTAGTTTCAGGAGTGAAACTCCCCTATTCACGGGCCAAACCGCGAGAAGGTGTCGAGTGGAAATTTGAATAGGCCAGTTTATACATTGCATGCTTATTAAGTTAGACTGATATCACTAATAATTATCTTCTTTATTAAGTGGTTTCGAGGAGGACTGTGAGAATCCACAAACAGTCGGATAGTAGGCTTACTAAGACTGCGTTGATTGGACAGCAACTTGACAGGTCGTGATGCTGATGGGGCGTGAGGCCTCTGGCCCAACCCACAAATACGACTCTCTACAACCAGATTCTGATCAAGAATCTCTGATAGACTATCAATTTCTCCAAGGTAGCCTAACGAATGGTTTAGGACAACAGTTTGGGTCCCCAGGCCGCCAAAAAAATAGGCCTAGGGCTAGGGACTAGTTAGGACTAGGTAGGCCCTAGGTCTAGGGGCAAATGCCTTCGCTAGGCTATTGCTATGGAAGGTAGGCCCTAGCTAGGGCTAGTAGGGCCTACTCCACACTTTCAGTAGGCCCAAGGCATATTCGTAATTTAGAACCTAAGCATAGGGCCTACTTAGGCCTACCCCAAGGACTAGGGTAGGCCCTAGGCCTACTACGACCTGGCCATAGGGCATATGGATAAGTTTTTAAATCCTAGGATTTAGTCCTATGCCAAGGGGCATAGGCTTACCTACCATTTTGTTTTTTATTTGCTGCAATTGTATTACTAGTTAAATGTGTCTAAGTGTTTTGTTATTTTTTAGATGTTCATGCAAAGCAGTAGCCATTACACCGAGTCTTGTGAAGTTTTCGATCGCCATCAAATGCATCTGGACCACAGGCCTTATATGGAATCAACTTATGGATCAAGACATGGGATCCCCTGGGCTCATGACAATTACAGTTCCGAATCGAGCAAGAGGAATCTGTGCCTGACTCAGATTGTACCTCTTGCTGCTAGACTTGTGGATATCGTCGTGCTCCAGCGAGATGAGGCAAACGTAGACCTAGAAGGCAAGTGATTTCCAGTAGCTGTCAATTGGTAGAGGGTCAACCCCCCGAACCTGTCTAAGTAGGGACTCCATTCACACAAAACCATGTTGGTCCCCATATATCCCCCTTAACGCAACTCGCCAAAACCTATTATATATTTTATTTATTCGCCCTGATCAAATTATTAATTTGTTGTTTTGGAAACAAAAACAAATATGCAATTGAAACAACATACATGCAATGCAACAGTGGATGGGATAATCACCCAAGTCGTAGGCTGCATAATTGGCATGGGATGTCGGTTTGAAAGCATTCAAGACATGGCTGGGCATTTTGTTGAACATGGGCCTGAAACAGTAAAAAGAATGTTGGCCAAACATTGGGACACTCGGCGCAGTCCAAAAAATGCCCTTCTTTAGTGAAGTAATGACCCGTAATGAATTCAACTGATAACACGATGTATGCCATGTTTCTGATAATGCTTTAGACTCAGCGCAAATGATCCCATACTACTGGATCCCTGGTACAAAAGTTCGGCCAGTGCTAGATTTTGTAACAGGCCAATGGAAATGCGGTATACTCCGGAGAGATGGTTTCCTTAGATGAAAGCTTAATCGCAATGAAGAAATAGGGCCCCATACATCTACAATTACATGCCTAATAAAAAGGCACATGCCAGAATTTTGGCATTAAGTTTGAGTATGTGAAAGTCAACAGGATATGTGATGCATCGGAAATGTACAGTGGAAAAAGATTTCTTGCTGCGCAGCTACGAAAGGGCTGGCTCATGAGGGGTTACGCACATAATTCAAAGAGTGCCAACTTAGAAACCAAGGGATACTACCTCATAACAGACAATTTCCTCTGGCAGAAGACTGCTCCAGGAGTGGTGTGATGTTGACAGGAACAATCTCGTTCAATTCAAAAGGGCTGAGCAAAGATCTTGTCAATTCGGATCTAGAAACGCTGGGGAGACAGCTACTACAGAAAAGGTGGAAGTACTTGGATGTAAATTCAAAGAAAAAAAGTCCGTTGATGATTGATTGATTGGTTGGATGATTGCCTTTACGTCTCATACGTATGCAACTGGCTAATCGAGACGAAGGGAGGGACGTAAGGGATGACGCGGGGGGACAAGGGTTGGGACATGACCTGTGCTGGTCAGAACCCAGCCACAAGCATATGGGAGGCAGGGGTTCCCCCCACGTCGTGGTCGTCTCCGTCTGTGTCTCATCCGTCCGTGTGTCTTTGTCGGTCGCGTCGGGGAGGAGTCAAAGGAAGGGGTTCCCCGACGACGACCAAGAGTATCGCCATTAGTTCAGGGAGTGAAACTGCTATTCAAGGGCCAACCGCGAGAAGGTGTCGAGTTGGCATTGAAGGCCCAAAAAAAAAAAAAAAAAAAAAAAAGTCCGAAAACCAGTGATGAGGCTCAATGGGGGCTGGGTTCGAGAAAGGGAGGAGAATAGCAAACGGGACGCCCGACAAAATCAGAAAAAGCAGCGCGCATTCCGGGCGTTTTCACCTTTCAGCAGGTCGCGTTTGGGGGCGAGGAGACATGGGGGGGGGGGCTAATGGGCAAAGAAGAAGTGACGATCCACGACTTCATGGCTCGGCAAAAAATAAAAACGCCTTTCGCGTTTTCCCTTTGGGATTAACGGCTGCAAAACTCTCAAGATAAACCCCTTTTGGAGGAAACCTTTTCCATGAAGAAGTAAAAGTAAAAAAGACATAAAAGTTATCATTCACGAAAAAAGGCCGAAAAAGGGACACGCGCTGGATACTGGATTTGAAAAGGTTGTAGTCATGGGAAAAGATACAAATATTTTTTTTGGCATTTGTTGGCATATTCGAAAAAATATCGGCCACCTACGTCTGGCTTCTGACAGGGACAAAGCATTAACGATGCTGTGTGCCCATTTGACTTGTAGCTGAAATACTGCCATTTGTCTCTATACTGTTAGTCTACTAGCCTTCCATGCTATATCACTCGTTGTGGTAGCACATCTTTCGTATTTAACCATTCAAAGGAATCATCGTTGAAAGTGTTTTTGTCACATTAGTGGGATAAAGACGTCTTTCAGTTTGCCAAATTAGTGCAAAATGTGAAACAAGCGCGAAAATTTGCATACTGACTAATTCGAGTGTGCTGAATCCAAAAATTTATGGCCCCAAGATGAATTCCTAATATTTCTATGAGTAATTAATTTAATTACATTAATCAATTAAATTAAAATATTTAGGATTAATTCAACTCAATGTGGTCAAGCGAGGTATTAAATGAAAGCAAATAATGCATACAACATTTTGTGATTTGATAAAAGTGAAATTTAATTAATGGTAATTAATAAAATCAATCAATTAATAAGAAAAATCAAATATGTAAAAAAACACTACAATAAGATGAGAAGGTTGGTTAATTTGCATTTTTATAGTTACTAAGGTCTAAAACCAACTGGAAGTAATTTCAATATTAGTCACAACATTTAATCTTAGTTTAATTACTTAATTATTTAATCAATCAATTATGTTTTTTGTTCTAAAACATAATCATGTGACATATCAAATTATGGCATTTTTCTTCAGCAAAATGTTTTTGTGTATGTTATATTTTTACAAAAATAAATGTTCAATTTAGTAAATATTAATAAACAACAAGAAAAGAAATAATTTAAAACATCGATTTACAGCTATCCTAAAGCGTAACATAGTTGTCAAAGTAAATTATTTTTTCTTTGCAGCATGATTAAATATCGGGCCTACATTAAAATTAAATAATGCTATTGGATGCAAATGGTACATTATTATTCACACCAAATTTATCAATTCACAATGCCATTAACAATGTGACAACCTTGGCTTGATTCGTTTAGGAACCATATTTTGTTTCTTAATTTTGTAAGTTCACTCTTTGCACTATATTATTACCAGTATCGCATGATTCATGATGATTACACCACATTGCACATTGTCATCACACAATTACACATCACTTCTAAAGCACTCTCTGTCGCAATACACAGATGAGAACATAGTAAAGACTTTTTCACGCAACAGCATTTAGGTCCGCAATTAATCTTGCAGCTACATCTTACTAATTAACGGCATACCAATGAAACCTGCAAGTAAAAACCACAGAGTGTGATTACGAAAATTATATATGTTAACAATAACGCAGTCATCATTATATTTTGAACCAGTACCAATATTTACCTCTGGATGAAAAGTCCACAATGGCTCGTAGCCTGATTCCGTAGTGCGCAGCCCCAGTCAGTTGGTTCTGGAAGTATGGCAGCTTGAACCAAGCATTGTCCCCAAATGTGTCCTGCTTGGTAAACAGCTTGCTTTCCATGTTCTTTGAGGGCTGCTTGAGTTGGAGGGATATTTTCCAAGCTTCTATTCTTTTTAGTGACTTACTGCTTTCGGCAATCATTCACTGATTGTGCAGATGAACTGCGATCGTACATTACGACAACGAAGCGTTCGAGAATTGACAGTGCAGCATCAGATACGACCTCTGGAGCATTTGAGAGTGAAGTTAACACAGGAGTGACTTCCTCGAAATGAGACCATGTATCCATCACGGTTTTCTTGTCTTTCCCGGAGAATGACGACACTGCGTCACACCCCCTGAACGCGTGCCAGAATGGCAAGGCTGAACATTTAGCTTCTCCCAAACTTTGCGCATTCTCATGGCAGCGTTTATGCTTACCTACACCAAATTCATTCCAAAGTTCATCCACATTTAATTTATGATAAGTGTGCAGTGCTAAAATGAGCACGTCCGAATCCACAGTGCTTATCATATAATTCGGTAATTAAACAAACAATGTTTTGCATACAATAGAAGCCGGCCATCAGCTTCTTCGTGAGTGCATGGATCAATTTCGGCTGATCAGTGGAGTTGTTGGTTGAAATCACATGTATTCCGACAGTGCACACAAGAGTGGTCTGTTCACGAGATGCAACTTCCACCAGTCGACGTGATAAGAAATTTAAAAAGTTGGACCAATTTTCTGGAATTGGAGTTTTCGCAAGAACTTTAATGCGGTCTCCCGTCCCACGCTGCAATTTGGTTGATTTTTTTAAGCTATCTTCTTTATATAATGTCCCATACATATCTGTGCGTATACTTTCAAAGAAGAACTTTTTAATTTCGTATCACGTCGACTGGTGGAAACTGCATCTCGTGAACAGACTATTCTTGTGTGCACTGTCGGAATACACCTGATTTCAAACAATGACTCCATTGATACAGCCTAAAATTGATCCATGCATTCACGAAGAAGCTGATGGCCGGCTTCTGTTGCATGCAAAACATTCAAGTTTGTTTAATTATTACCGACATATAATGTTAAGCACTGCAGATTCGGACGTGCTCATTATAGCACTGCACGCTTATCATAATTTAAATGTGGATGAACTTTGGAATGAGTTTGGTGTAGGTAAGCATAAACGCTGCCATGAGAATGCGCAAAGTTTGGGAGAAGCTAAATGTTCAGCCTTGCCATTCTGGCACGCGTTCAGGGGGTGTGACGCAGTGTCGTCATTCTCCGGGAAAGACAAGAAAACCGTGATGGATACATGGTCTCATTTCGAGGAAGTCACTCCTGTGTTTACTTCACTCTCAAATGCTCCAGAGGTCGTATCTGATGCGCAACTGTCAATTCTCGAACGCTTCGTTGTCGTAATGTACGATCGCAGTTCATCTGCACAATCAGTGAATGATTGCCAAAAGCAGTAAGTCACTAAAAAGAATAGAAGCTTGGAAAATATCCCTTCAACTCAAGCAGCCCTCAAAGAACATGGAACGCAAGCTGCTTACGAAGCAGGACACGTTTGGGGACAATGCTTGGTTCAAGCTGCCATACTTCCAGAACCAAATGACTGGGGCTGCGCACTACGGAATCAGGCTACGAGCCGTTGTGGACTTTTTTTTCAGAGGTAAATATTGGTACTGGTTCAAATAATGATGACTGTTATCATTAGCATATATAATTTTCGTTATCACACTCTGTGTTTTCTACTTGCAGGTGTCATTGGTATGCCGTTAATTAGTAAGATGTAGCTGCAAGATTAATTGTGGACCTAAATGCTGTTGCGTGAAAAAGTCTTTACTATGCTCTCATTTGTGTATCTGCGACAGAGGCTGCTCAAGAAGTGATGTGTAATTGTGTGATGACAATGTGCAATGTGGTATAACCATCATGTGTCATGCGATACTGGTAGTGCAAAGGGTGAACTAACAAATTAAGTTACAAAATATGGTTCCTAAAGGAATCAAGCCAAGGTTGTCACATTGTTAATGGCATTGTGAATTGATAAATTTGGTGTGAATAATAATGTACCATTTGCATCCAATAACATCATTTAATTTTAATGTAGGCCCTATATTTAATCATGCTGCAAAGAAAAAAAAATTACTTTGACAACTATGTTTTCGCTTTAGGATAGCTGTAAATCGATGTTTTAAATTATTTCTTTAATTGTTGTTCATTAATATTAACTGAATTGAACATTTATTTTTGAAAAAAAAAAACACACATGAAAATATTTCACCAAAGAAAAATGCTACAGTTTGATATGTCACATGATACGTTTTAGAACAAAAAAACATAATTGATTGATTAAATAATTAAGTAATTAACCTATGATTTGATATTGTGACTTAGATCGAAATTACTTCCAGTTGGTTCTAGACCTGAGTAACTTTGAAAATGCAAATTAATTAAACTTTTCATCTTATTGTAGTGTTTAATTAACATATTTGATTTTTTTATTAATTGATTGATTTTATTAATAATCATTAATTAAATTTCACTTTTAACAAATCACAAATGTTGTATGCATTATTTGCTTTCATTTAATACCTCACTTGACCACATTGAGTTGAATAAATCCTGATTATCTTAATTTAATTGATTAATGTAATTACATTAATTACTCATAGAAATATTAGTAGTTCATCTTGGGGCCATAAATTTTTGGATTCAGCACACTCGAATTAGTCAGTATGCAAATTTTCGCGCTTGTTTCACATTTTGCACTAATGTTAGACATCTTTACCCCACTACATTTCTCGCTTCTTGAAGGGTTGGGTGAGAGTGAATTAACTATATAGAAACTTGAGAACGCTGAACAGTTTATCTGCAAAACATACAAGCTACCAGATCACAATGTGAGGGAATGTGTGGTCGTTCGACCGAAGAAGGCAAGGCCGAAACGTCTCGTGACTATTTCGTAATAAGTTTGTGTATATTTTTATCTGTGTTCAACTATGGCAGCCACCTCTACATCTCAGGTAAGCTGTTGACTCCTATCTCTATCCACGTTATATATATATATATATCTGTGGTACTGGTAGGTCGACAAGAACTATTTCAAGTCTAGTTTCAGCACCAATTATGGGGTAATATTTCAGAGATGCAAATTTTTTGTCAATCTTATAAAAACCTTTCTTATGAGAAAACGCTGATTAATTAAAAATGGAGTTTTTATTTTTTGTATTCCTGAAGATTTCCTTGGAAATCGAATATTTCACAAAATTTCAAAAAAGTAAATTTCATGAAATTTTCGAACACTAATTCTACCCAATATTTTTAAAATAATTGTTGATCGTGATAGAAATTCTACTTTAATAAACTCATTGGAAGTTCCTAGATTAAATTCTGAAACATTTAGAAAGTCATTTATGTACAGAGGCGTATCCTATTGGAATTCAATTTCTTATGATATTAAAAGCCAGTTTACTGATCTAGGAATTGTACAATTTAAAAGTAAAATTGAAGCAATGATAATGAATCAAAAAACAAAAAATTGATTTTTACTATTTATTTGTAGGTTATTGTCTGTGTGTTTGTGTAATGTTAATTTACCTTCATAAGTTCTTATTAATGATTTTGCTTTTCTCTTTGTTTGTTCATTATTGCTTTGATTATGATATAAACAATGTATTTTCAATTATATTTTTCTGCCTAGATTGTCTGGTTGCCGCCCACTGATGGAGCTTGCACCTTGAGTTAGGTGTCCTGTATCATTGCTGTGATCAGTTTGGACATGGACCACTTTTGCTACTAGCTCGGCATTTCGATCAATTAAGGCCTTGTTTTTAGATTTTGGTGTAGATCTTTCCCGATCTTTTGCTTTATTTGCGGCCAATGTTGCCTCGCTCTTTCTAGCCTCTTCGAATAACTCTGATTCCAGGTTTTCAATCATATTTTGTTTTTTATTTAATTTTTGCACTATATCCTTATATTGTAAGTCCTTATCCAGGAGTTTTTGTTTGTAGCCTGCAAGTTCGTCATCTTGCTCGTATTTCTGTGTATTTAAGATTTGGATTTCATCTTTTTGTTTGTTAACTAGCTTTTCGAGAGCAGACGCTAGTTGCATATGGTGGGTGGGACTAATCATCCCCTAAATGAAAATGTATTTTTGAAACCTATTATCCATGGTATGTAATCAAAGGATTTTTAAGGGTCTTTCGAATTAAAAATATTTCAATTGTTCAAAATTAATTTTGTGGCCAGCAGAGGTCAATGAAGGTCAAATTTTGGATTTTTTCAATATTATTTGGTAAACGTTTTCCTCTTGGCACAATAATGTTTGGTGATTGTCTCATTGTTGTAAATAATTAGTAAATAGACCACAATTGATAAGGTTTATGTCAATCATGGCAGAAAAAGGTTATTATTACCATCTGTAGGGCCATGAACCTGCGAGTATGAAGTCAAAAATCTGTTTACTTACGTTTAGGCGCAGTGAAATCTTGTTACATTATAATATAATTCGCCGATAGAGGTTTCTCACGTACTACGCATCGAGACTGTATTTTGGTACGTACCTGGATCAAAACCCACACTTTAAAATCCTTACTGAAGATTTTATTCATGATTTCCTTAGATATGTTATTTCCGCCAAATTTCCACCCCATAAGTAGTAGGCAATGAGGTTGTCTACGGGATTTGATTGGATATTGCTTTACGTCTCATATTTATGCATTAATGAATTAATAATAATTAATAATTAATATAATAAATAATAAATAATTAATGAATTATTGATTCCCCCGTACTTGGACCCTATGTTATACCCCCGGGATCTTAAATAGCCCCCCCGGGATGAAAAGTCTGAATTCAACACTGGTCTTCACCTCTTAGAAGATATCCATGAGTGAGGTATGTGTGCCCGATTCTCAAACGAGCCAGAGCAACTTGTTCACGGCGAGAAGAGCGACGTGAAGAGATCCAGGCTGCTGTGCTATTCTTGATTTGGCGCAATTTATTGTTTTCTTTCTGTTTCCAGGAGTATTGTATTGGAATATGCTTGTTGAACAAACTTTCGAAATATCGTAAATATGTACCAATCCAGCATTGCACAACTTACCTTTAAAGAGTTTATTTTTAAATTTCCCTTTCACAAAAGTATTAAGACCCCATAATTTTTTTTCCTTTTGGGTGGCCAAACCGCTTTAACTTATATAAAAATTATGCTGGGATAGGATAATAATATAAATAAACGAAGTTGTGCATGTTCCAAACCTGTCTGCAAATTTAGTTTCTGTTAGCAGTGTGACATGGGTTGATTTGGGTATTTGGATCTGATGGTGCTCATATGTACCGTGACTGATTTTCTGGTGAAAGGAGATGTATTGGCCACTGCGACACAAAGGCAAGGGTTGTATCACCTAGATGTAGAGTCATATGTGGTACCTAAGGAGTCTGGTCAGTCGGTGATTCCGAGTCCTGAGGTAGACAGGAACAACATATGCCTACAGTTAGTCATCAGGCTCATTTCACAATGAACACACAGGAACTATGGCATAGGGACTGGGACATCTCAACAAAGTTAGCATGGATCTACTGAAAGAAGGTATGGCTGAAGGTGTAAATTTTACTGGAAGTAAGGACACTAAACCTTGTGCGGCATATGTGATGGGCAAACATCAGAGTTCCCAATAAAGACAAGGGTAAAAGAGTGACTAAAATTCTAGAATTAGTTCACTCTGATTTATGTGGGCCAAGTGTGCCGTCACTGTCTGGTGCAAAGTACTTTATGACTCTAATTGACGACTACAGTAGAAAGACGTTTGTTTAGGATTAGAATTTGAATCTATTTTCCCTCCCTCCCTATCCTTATGCCGTACTGCAAATAAACTGTACAAACCAGTCCTACAACTATGTCATTCATAAATCATGTGACTTAGATCAAGTTTGCATAATTCGCCCTAGGCAGGCGTCCCATTCACTGCCTAGCTACAGTGGAGTGTAGATCATCGTGTGTTTACTAGTAATAATATATTACTAGGGAAACGCCAAAGTCGTTGTTAAACGAGTGAGTTAGCCAAGTGTTTTGACTTCTAAAACCGGACCGTCTGGTCACCTTACAGGAACTCACTCTGCCTTCAACAATAATTATTTAAATTGTATATTCAAAACGTATTAGCGTGAAACATTAACAATATTCCAAGATAAAACAAAATCACCTAATTTTTATTTCCCATTTAACACCCCTCAAAAATAATATGTGGGTGAAAAAATATAAAAAAGTTCGAACTGACGGGTATCGAACCCCTACCCTCCGTGCAGTAGGCTAAATGCTTACCACTGTGCCATGTCTCAGCCAGGTAGATCTCGTCCCGCTAGCTGCTACTAAACAAATGCTATCGATATTTTAAAAAATCACATTTTTATTTATTGTAGGCTTAAATCGCAATGGATCTAGCTGATTTTGTTAACAGTTCTCAGTAAACTTGTACCAGATGTCTGTTTAAAATTTCAGCGCAATCTGTTCAGCGGTTCGGCTGATTTTCGACGTACAGACAGACAGAATCACAGAATAAGAGCCGTTTGAGTTGAATGGAGACACTCAGTCGCTCCGCTCCCTCGTTTAATAAAAGTGGAATACTCAAGACGTCAGACCCTTCTTTGCCGAGCTGTAAACTGTGCCGTGCCCAACAAGTGACTGTAAGGTGAGTGCGGCTTCCTTCCTGAACAACAACCTTCATTCCTAAACCCTACTAACGCCAACCTCCGGCGACAACTTATTTTCCTCTTTTTACATTTTTTGATTTGGATATTGCTTTACGTCTCATATTTATGCAACTTGGCTAATCGACATGACATCCGCATTTCTCCAGGGATGTGGGTTAATTATAGATAACAAAATTTGAGAATGATATAATTTGGTTAAATTAAAAAGTTTTGTTCTATAAAATAGACACTATTGCTTACAGCCTATCAACCGACAACATACAACGGTCAGGGGGTGAATATTCATCGTATTCCCTCACACTGACACTGATACTGCACATTCAAGAAGTGGTCGGAAGCTGTGAGCAAACTTGGCGTAAACGTGTGGAACATGTTAAGAAGGTGGACAAAATGTACACCAATTTCGATCGTAAACACGATGATCATGACATTGTCATCCGATTAGCCAAGGATACTTCAAGTGAGGAATTAATAAGGAATGATTAATGAAATTAATGTATCAAATATAAAAAGTGGTGGGGGGGAAAAACTAAAGAGCAATTATTTTGAAAATAACAATATTTTGGTGATTTTTGTGAAGAAGACTTGGTGTCTCCAAGTAAAGTTGAAAAAGTTGGATGGTGGCTAACAGTAACTTCATAAAACAGAAAAGAGCAGTAAAATCACATTTGCAAAAGAAAAGACGCCTGGAGTTGCTAATCTTGGCACTATCTCAGAAGAGTTGACAAATATTTCTATAATGTAATTTACAAAAGATAGCTCGTGTTTCAACACCAATGGTTCTCTGGCCAGAAAGAAAAAGATTTTCGTTAATTAACATGCCATGCCAACCTGTTTCCTAAGGTTTCTAATGTCGTTCTCGATAAAACAGAAATTGACACAGAGAAGACAAGATGCTGGCGGTGAAGAATCCTTACCTCTCCTCACTACCACAGGGGAAAAATACAATTCAGTTTTAAGTTTAAGTATGTGTCTCGCCATCTGGCTTAATAAAGTTCGTCAGTAGGGCATTTGGGGGACGAGCCAGTGACAAGGCCATTTTTAATCAATGGGACTTAACTCACAAGCTCATACCGTACCACGAAGCTAACATGTTTGACAAGAGGTTTTTAATTGAGACCCAAACACAACAACAAAAAACAGCACAGAAAACAGCACCACTATAGTGTGTCAAGCCTCTAATCTCGCACTGAACAGAAGCTAACACCGACCAAACATAAACTGCACAACCTGTGTGAACGGAATAGACGGAGAACAACACTGAGATCACAAACGCTTTACTGAGTAGCAGCAAAACCATCCACTATGGACGGAACAGACATTCTCTTAAAAATAACAGACGTCTAACTGAACCACATCCAGAAGAAACAGAAGCCAACGCCATGTGCTGTGGAGGCCGAACAAGAGCGGAACTAAGAGCGGAAAAAAGCACAGCACATAAACCGTGTCAAGGATCTAATCTCACATTGAACAGAACCTAGCACTTTCTGAACATCAACTCCTCAGGCTGCACGGACCGAACAGACGGAGCGCTTCTCTGACAAGCAGAATAGAATAAAGAGAGAACTAATCCTTTCAGTCTGGACTGAACAGACAACCCCTGAAGTGACAAAACATTAAACAGAATGATGAATGAGAACGAGGACACAGCAAAGACTTAACAAGCAACACATACACTTGACATGGGCACTGATAACTCTACTGTTGAGTGCCCTAAAACAACACTACTAACAGCAGCAACAAAAGCTAACTCCATGTACTGTGGAGGCCCAATAGCTCGGCTCCTTAGATACCAAAACAGGCTTAAGTTCGGGGTTTAGTGATAGAAGCGTGAATTTTGAATCATTTACTCAGAAAAACGTGCTTAGTAATTTGCCAGGTGGTCTTAATCGATTTTTGCCCCCGTTTAGGGGTGACCATGGTACAAAGTTAGGGGTTGACATTATTTTCAAATGGACTAGGGGTGAGCCTAATATAAGTAAAAGTGTGGTATTTAAACATTTTGTTTAAGTATTGATTCAATTTAATTATTTAAATCTAAAAAATGTTTTATTTTCAACAGGGGTGTCCAGAATTGTTTATTTCGAAAATTCGTTCAAATGCTAGTACCTAAGTAGGCCTATAGCATGTGATGATTCATCTTTCGGGGATAAGTGATAGAAGCGTGAATTTTGGATCATTTACTCAGAAAAATGTGATGAGTCATTTGCCCGTGGGTCCGCATCTAAAAATGTTCCCGTTCAGGGGTGACCATGGTGCAAAGTTAGGGGTAAACATTATTTTCAAATAACCTAGGGGTGAGCCTTAGAAGTAAAAGGGTGGTATTTAAACATTTTGGTTAAATATTTATTTTATTTTATTATTTAAATCTAAAAAATGTTTTATTTTTAACAGGGGTGTCCAAAATTGTTAAATTTGCCCTTATTTCTAAAATACGTTCAAAATGCTAGAAAGCATAGCTTGTGATGACTCATTTGAAAGTAATTTAAACACTGAACACGAATTTCATACATTTTCAAAAGTCAAGGTCACCGGGGTCAATCAGGGTCACGACCTTACCATTTATATTTATTAGATATTATATATTATTTTGTTGTCCAATCACCATGAACAGACCATATAAAAGTGTTTATGTAGATACTTTTTACCTTAATCGTTCGTCCAGGATAAAATATGTACATAAAAAGATCAATTCTATATTCAGGGTTGTACAAAATTACTTTCTGGGTCGTAACTTTTCCAAGATACTGTTAATTGCACCACCACAGGCGGTGACCACTCATTTTGAATCAAATGTATGCTGACAACGATTGTGTAATCAATTGTGTAAGTAGTCTAATCTTTATGGCTTTATATAAGAGTTTATAGGTACAGGGATACTGCTCTTAAGACACCTATTGATTGGCATCTAAAAATTGAAAGCACGCTGTTCTTTGTCCCCTATCAAAAGCTATTATAAAGATGTGCCACACAAGCAGGGGTGTGAGACTCGACTGGACTCGACTTCCGCGTGGTTTTGAATGATCTGATTCCGTCCATATAAGAACAATTTCGACATTTGGTAGACTCGAGTTGGTTTCTGATTGTCGGAATCAAACCGTGACTTGCGTCTGTGGCCGAGGATTTTACACAAAATAATAAATAAATTTCAAAGGTCGTGACCCTGATTGACCCCGGTGACCTTGACTTTTGATTATGTATGAAATTCGTGTTCAGTGTTTAAATTCCTTTCAAATGAGTCATCACAAGCTATGCTTCCTAGCATTTTGAACGTATTTTAGAAATAAGGGCAAATGTAACAATTTTGGACACCCCTGTTAAAAATAATAATTTTTTTAGATTTAAATAATTAAATTGAATTAATATTTAACCAAAATGTTAAAACAACAAACCCTTTTACTTCTATTAGGCTCACCCCTAGTCTATTTGAAAATATTGTATACCCCTAAATTTGCACCATGGTCATCCCTGAACAGGAACATTTTTTCGATGCGGACCCACGGGCAAATGACTCATTGCATTTTTCTGAGTAAATGATCCAAAATTCACGCTTCTATCACTGATCCCCGAAAGATGAATCAAAACAAGCTATAGGCCTACTTAGGTACTAGCATTTTGAACGAATTTTCGAGATAACAATTCTGGACACCCCTGTAAAAATAAAACATTTTTTAGATTTAAATAATTAAATTGAATCAATTCTTAAACAAAATGTTTAAATACCACACTTTTCCTTGTATTAGGCTCACCACTAGTCCATTTGAAATAATGTCAACCCCTAACTTTGCACCGTGGTCACCCCTGAACGGGGGCAAAAATCGATTGAGACCACCTGGCAAATTACTCAGCACGTTTCTCTGAGTAAATGATCCAAATTCACGCCTCTATCACTAAACCCCGAATGGTTTGTCTAAGCAACCAGGCTACAATGAGACCAGAGCGAAGAACACGGACAAAACACGTCCGCCTGAGACAAGAACAACAGACCGACTGCAAGGCTTTCTGCTGTGTGCGTGCGGTGCAGGTAGAAGTCAAAAGGTGCGGGGCGGCGAGGTCATATCGAAGCTGCACTCAAGGTACATTGACTTTTTATAAAATCGTGTTAATGACAGTGGCGCATGTGCTTTTAAGTGTGTAATTAATTGGTTGTAGGTAATATATGTAGTGAGGTTAATCGTGACGACACTATATCGTTGCAGATATCACATTTTCAGGGATTTTTCTTTTACTATGGACTAGCTGTAAAATGGTGCATTTTACCTCAAAAGCAATACTTGTAAATAAATACCGTTGCCATGAAATCGATCGCCAGTTGGCATTGCCTTCATTGTATTGCTGAAGGAATAAGTTCATAAGTTAGCCATTTTTATCCAGACAAAACTTTGAGTCCGTAAATCTTTGAGCATGAGGAGGTTAAAAGTACTATATGAAATGTTTCAGTTGTTTAACATACTGGTAGGTCTGTTAATTGCAAAATAGAACAACAATCTGTCCTTGTGAATCGTCCCTAGAACTTTATTAACCTATAGGCAGACATACCCTTTTCAATTACCTAATTGTTGTCCGTCAATATATATTAACAGCACACCAGCACAGTTGCATTTTTCTGAGACGGACGATAGCGGTTTAAAGGTGCGGGTCGTCGAGGTCATATCTATACAACAACAAAAAAACAGCACAGTAACCACAGTACCACTATAGTGTGTCATACCTCTATTCTCGCACTGAACAGAAGCTAACACCGACCAAACATACACTGCACAACCTGTGCGGACGGAATAGACACGAACATCACACACTTTACTGAGTAGCAACAAAACCTTCCAGTCTCGACAGAACAGACATTCTCTTAAAGGTAACAGACATCTAGCTGAACACATTCAGCAGAAACAGAAGCCAAAGCCATGTCCTGTGGAGGCCAAACAAGAGCGGAGCTAAGAGCGGAAAAAAGCACAGTATATAAACCGTGTCAAGGCTTTAATCTCACATTGAACAGAACCTAGTACTTTCTGAAAATCGACTCCTCAGGCTGCACGGACGGAACAGACGGAGTACAACACTGAGATGATGAAGCAGGACAGAATAAAGAGAAAAGAGTTTTGAAAGAGAGAAAGAGAGAGTTTTGACAAGTACATGTGGATGTTATGCGGGGAAAGGAGGTGTGTGTACTGTGTAAGCACGTTTTTGCAGTGCTCTGGGTGCTGCTGTCGAGATAACTCTGTTTTTTTAACCGAAGCACTTCGTGTACAGAGAAGTCTCGACAATGGGGAACTGGAAAAAAAGTTTAAAATGTGATTTCAATGAAGTTCAAAAATTTAAAATTTATTAAACACGACCCCAACATGTCCAACAAAAAAACAGAAATTAATATCAAGCGACGAAAAGAACGTCGTACGAAAAGGCTGCTACTCTAGGCCTACCGGTAGCACGTAGGCAAATAAACTTACCCGTTGCGGCTCTATGGCAATCAGAAATGACCCATCCAATTGATTCATCCAAGATAAGTCTACCTGAGGCATGGGAATTGGAAGAGAAGACCAGAGACCATAGTCAAGCCCCCCTTTGGCATTCCGAGAGAGCGAAACGCATAACTGCATCCAAATTTGGCACGATTGTGTCTCGAAAGGCGGACGTTATAGGAAGCTTCGTGAAAAATATATTCCACCCACAGACATTTCAAAATAGGAAAGTAGCCTGTAGCCTTCAAACAATAATTACGAACAAGGGGAGATACAGGAGATATGGATATACAATGCAGTCAAGATATAAGGGTCCGGTTTTGAATGTGTGAAGTTTTTGGACTATTTCAAGGTTCATTTGTTTAATTATGTAATTATGTTTTTATTGAATCAGAGGATAAACAGTCGAAGGATATTCAAAGGACGAAGGTGAGGAGTTATGTGTAGTACCAGAAAGTTGGCTTTATACAGACACAATTGGCAACTTAATGGCGAAGAGGCCAAGCAAGACTTGCTGTGATCAAGCAGTTTTAGAAAAAAAGGAGCCCAACGATAACTGGAACGAATACCCTGCCAGGATCTTAAAGGAAATAAGTAAGTATTCTTACTTCTGACTTTAATTTTATAAGCTGCCCTTCAATTACATTTTTGATAGTTTTGACTCTGAGGCCTGACTTGTTGGAACTGGATGTTTGATGTTCCCAGTTAATGTAGTACAGTAGACAGTAGATATTTTTCAGTGATGCCTGCCGAGCCTTCTAATTATAGTATATATATATATATATATATATAAATCAATAATAATGAAGTACAATTATTTGTACATATTCATTTTATAATATAATAAACAATCTTTACAAGGAGGACCGAACTCAGGACCGTACCAGATTTGGTCACACTTTGATTTGCCGTTTACAGTATAAAAAAAACATTTTGGTCTAGCTTCAGCACCATCTTGGGGAGAATATCTGGTAATAAATATCTGACAAATTCTAAAACTAATGTCACATCCATGTATGAGTTAGATTCATAACATCAGCTTGTGTTCAGACTGTGAAACCCGCCACTCAGCCACGTCAATTCATAAAACTTGTCCCTGCCACTTCTGCCTCATCAAAATTAGTGAAATCCTCTCCTTCTGCTCAACCTTTGATAGTTAGATCTCTTCCAACCAAATTGAATCAATCCACGACCAATTCCCAACCCCCCAACTTCATTAGGACATCATCTCCCCAATCTTTGAGCAGCTGCTCCCAACCTGGACAAGGCAATCCATTTATAAAGATCAACAAAGCAACAACATCAAACTCCAGCCTTAACTCCTCCAATTGTTTGCCTACCAAATATAACCGAGTGGGACTTCTCAGTTCACACTCTACACACGACCCCAACATGTCCAACAAAAAAACAGAAATTAATATCAAGCGACGAAAAGAACGTCGTACGAAAAGGCTGCTACTCTAGGCCTACCGGTAGCACGTAGGCAAATAAACTTACCCGTTGCGGCTCTATGGCAATCAGAAATGACCCATCCAATTGATTCATCCAAGATAAGTCTACCTGAGGCATGGGAATTGGAAGAGAAGACCAGAGACCATAGTCAAGCCCCCCTTTGGCATTCCGAGAGAGCGAAACGCATAACTGCATCCAAATTTGGCACGATTGTGTCTCGAAAGGCGGACGTTATAGGAAGCTTCGTGAAAAATATATTCCACCCACAGACATTTCAAAATAGGTAAGTAGCCTGTAGCCTTCAAACAATAATTACGGACAAGGGGAGATACAGGAGATATGGATATACAATGCAGTCTAGATATAAGGGTCCGGTTTTGAATGTGTGAAGTTTTTGGACTATTTCAGGGTTCATTTGTTTAATTATGTAATTATGTTTTTATTGAATCAGAGGATAAACAGTCGAAGGATATTCAAAGGACGAAGGTGAGGAGCTATGAGTAGTACCAGAAAGTTGGCTTTATACAGACACAATTGGCAACTTAATGGCAAAGAGGCCAAGCAAGACTTGCTGTGATCAAGCAGTTTTAGAAAAAAAGGAGCCCAACGATAACTGGAACGAATACCCTGCCAGGATCTTAAAGGAAATAAGTAAGTATTCTTACTTCTGACTTTAATTTTATAAGCTGCCCTTCAATTACATTTTTGATAGTTTTGACTCTGAGGCCTGACTTGTTGGAACTGGATGTTTGATGTTCCCAGTTAATGTAGTACAGTAGACAGTAGATATTTTTCAGTGATGCCTGCCGAGCCTTCTAATTATAGTGTGTATATATATATATGCGAGGTCCTTGAACACAAATACATCTTTTTGCCCGTGTCGGGTAGGGCGTGTCGGTCGGAGCATCTGGAGTCGTTGGCGAAGTCGGCTGACGTACTCTGATGTGCTGTCTGGCGTTGACGTCGGAGGCGACAAATATTCTCCTGGAAGTCTGAGAGTAGTTCCGTACACCAACTCGGCAGATGTAGCTATATATATATATAATCAACGTGGATAGAGATAGGAGTCAACAGCTTACCTGAGATGTAGAGGTGGCTGCCATAGTTGAACACAGATAAAAATATACACAAACTTATCACTAAATAGTCACGAGACGTTTCGGCCTTGCCTTCTTCGGTCGTTCTGGTCTACGAAGCTGTTGACCAGGAGAGGTTAGAGTAGGGGGGGGGGGGTAGAAGAAGAAGTGGGGGTGGAGGGGGGCTAGAGGGGCTCCAATATGTGCACATAAGTGTGTGTGTGTGTTTGTGAGTGAGCGAGTGAGTGAGTGAGTGAGTGAGTGAGTGAGCGAGTGAGCGTGTGAGTGAGTGAGTGAGCGAGTGAGTGAGCGAGTGAGTGAGTGAGTATGAGTGAGTGAATGAGTGTGTGAGTGAATGTGTGTGTATGAATGTGTGATTGTGTGAGTTTAGCGTAGGTTTAAGTTAGGTTTGTTGCGAGATTTAGTTATCCATTGATGAGCGAGCTCCATGGACCTTAACTCTCTGTCGGTTGCGCCCGGGAGCGATCGAACTACTCGTGTAGTGTAGCAATCGTCGAACCGGAGGTCATGGGTTCCTGCGTGAGTGGGCACAGGTTTCAGCTTCTTGTGGGTGTCTGTGTCACACCTATGGCCAGCCATTCTGTTGCTAAGAAAGTTACTCGTTAGGCCAATGTATTCAGCTGGACACAGGTTACACTTGAGCTGGTAAATGACGTCAGTGGAGGCACAGTTGTGATGGCCTCTAATGGGGTAGGTCTTGTTTGTGGCTCCAGCTGTGAATGACGTAGTGGCTGGGTGGATAGGGCAAGTTTTGCATCGAGGTCTTTTACACGGAAAGGACCCGTCAGGTTCCCTATCGTCGCCACTTGTGCCAATCATAGGGTCTCGTTGAACAAGAAGGTCCTTTAGATTGGGGGGGCGTCTGAAAGCTACGCGGGGCACTGTTGGCATTAGATCTTGTGTCCTAGTTGAGCCAGACAAGATGTGGTGTCCACTCTTAAGGATGCCATTGAGAACGTGAAGTCTTATTATTATATATTATTATATATATATATATATATATATATATAAATATATATATATATATAGAAATCAATAATAATGAAGTACAATAATTTGTACATATTCATTTTATAATATAATAAACAATCTTTACAAGGAGGACCGAACTCAGGACCGTACCAGATTTGGTCACACTTTGATTTGCCGATACAGCATAAAAAACATTTTGGTCTAGCTTCAGCACCATCTTGGGGAGAATATCTGGTAATAAATATCTGACAAATTCTAAAACTAATGTCACATCCATGTATGAGTTAGATTCATAACATCAGCTTGTGTTCAGACTGTGAAACCCGCCACTCAGCCACGTGAATTCCTAAAACTTGTCCCACCCACTTCTGCCTCATCAAAATTAGTAAAACCCTCTCCTTCTGCTCAACCTTTGATAATTAGATCTCTTCCTGCCGACTAGGCCCTATTCGAAAATCGAACTTATTTGGATTTTGAGTTTTGAGAGCCCGCAGTCTGCTCGCAGTTATGATTTCGCATTATCGCCGACCAGTTGTGAAATAAAGTCAATGATTCACATTATTGCTGGCGAGCTATGGGGGATAAGCCGGTATCCCGGCAAAGCAGTGACTATGCGAGTTGGTGAAGAATTGATGAAAAGTCACCCCGAAACCTTCCTTGATCTTGACGACGATAAGACTCCGATTGGCAACGGTTGTTCAACTACTGCAAAAAAACTAAGAATCAGAATAAACACCTAAAACAGACCCGTACCAACCATGGGCAATGGGGAGGGCATTGAAAAAAACCCTGATGAACCCTTTAAGTACTCCAAAGCGGAGAAGGCTCAATGCCAAAAAAGACATGTACGGTTGCGTGAGCTTCCTCCCACTTGAGGTCCCTAATGGTGAAACAAGAGATTCCCTCAACGAAAATAACTGTGGCTTCAAAAGGAATTTAAGAAGGTAAAAGAAGAGCGGAACCACAAACTGATAGTTACAAACATGGAGGCAACTTACATCTTCCAGCGTGAGCTCATTGCCGACAAGAAGAAAGTAACATTCATTTGCTCGGAAATTCCCTTCCTGTTCCCACCCAGTTCTACAAGTTGTACTGTAAGGTAGTTACGGCAGTAGAGGATAGGTTTCCGTCTGAATTACCTTCCTGAACAAATTCAGCAGAAACAGAAGCCAAAGCCATGAGCTGTGGAGGCCAAACAAGAGCGTAACTAAGAGCGTAAAAAAGCAGAGCAGAAAAACCGAGCCAAGGCTCCAATCTCACATTGAACTAGAACCTAGCACTTTCTGAACATTAACTCCTCAGGCTTCAAGGACGGAACAGACGGAGCACAACACTGAGATGACAAGGGCTTCTCTGACAAGCAGGACAGAATAAGAGAACTAAACTTTCTTTCTTTTTTTCTTTTTTCTAGTCTGTACAGAACAGACAACCTCCTGAAGTGACAAACAGTTAACATAATGATGAATAAGAACGAGGACACAGCAAAGACTTGAACAAGCAACACATACAGCAGCAACAGAAGCTAAAATTAAAAATTAAGTTTGGATTAATTTTGTGACTCAATTTCAATATTAAGAGAATTTAATAATTAACAGAGTGGTTTTAAAAAGAACGTATAGGTCCAGCCAACAATCTACAACTGAACCCAAAAAAAAAAAATGTTATGATATGTCATAATAAGTTGTACACCTCAGCAGTCGACCTCATCGTCTTCATCATATTCATCTCTGCCTCGTATTTCACTTCTCCGCAACAGCCAATCAACTTCCCAGAAAAAAAAACCACCCCAGCAGCAACACCACCATGCAATAGTAAGCACCCCAGAGCGGCTGCTGTAGAGGCAGCCAACATATTTCGGGGAAATTAAGTGTGAAGTGATTCTAAGTGATTACAGTGCACAAATTTGAAAGGGTGACTTTTCTTTTGGATCTCAATGGTTTTGAGTGAGTTTTTTTAAGGTTTTAGTTTTTGTAGGTGTGTCTCTTTATCTGCATAATAAATTTGAATTTATTTTGTGACTCAATTTCAATATTAAGAGAATTTAATAATTAACAAAGTGGTTTTAAAAAGAACGTATAGGACCAGCCAACAATCTACAACTGAACCTAAAAAAAATTATTATGTTATGTCATAATAAGTTGTATCAAATAAATACAATACTATGCCTGATAGAAGTGGACTAAATTTTTCTTAGTTTTTAGAAAAATTCTGAATCAATTAAATCACCGTGTTCACAACTGCCACTTTTGCAAGTTTTGTTACGTGAAAAATCTTTGCTGTTTAAGCGCCCTAAAACTACTAATAATACTACTTTTTTTAAATTATTTTTATGGGTTTCAGATTCCGGAACTTGGTCACTCTAATGAGTATCGTAACAACCCCGATGTAAACCGATGGGTACACCAAACCATGGCGCTGCCACTAGTACCGTTTGCTTATGGAGACGAACAGTTCATCGTAATAGAAAGAAATCTGCTAACGGTCCCAGAAGACGCAGTCAATCCAAACGGGCCACATATAGTCTTAGTCGAATGTCAGCGTTACCTCGACTATTTGGTCGAAACGTGGGTGGACGTTGTTAATGCACGATTTCTTCGGTAAGGGAGGCAATAAACGTGTCAGTATACATTATTTGTTGATATTATAACTCTTCTATATGCCAAGTTCAACTTCAATCAATACTGTTTGGTTACAAGATTTTTTAAATGCAATGCTACCATATCAATTCAAGTCCAAGAAGCAACGTCCCTTGCCAGGTCCATGGCATTCAACAGACCCGCTGTGCAAAAGTTTTATGACACTCAAAGAGTTATACGCTCGATATAAATTCAGCCTATCGGATTTATGGAACGTCGATGAAACGGCACTGATGACAGTTCAAAAGCTAGAAAGGCCTAAAGCAAGTAGGACATGTTACCTCGGCCGAGAGAGGTGATCTTGTCACCATTTTTGGCGCCATTAGTACTACGGGAAATACTATTCCCCCATTTTTAGTGTACTCCAGAAAAAATTAAGATGGACATGTTGTTTGGAGCTCCATGTGGGTCAATTGGAGTGGCCCACATCACTGGGTAGATGGCCACGGAAAAGTTTAAGTGGATGAAACATTTCGTGGAAACTGTACAGTGCACAAAATGTGGCCATGTCTTAATGTTATGTTGACTAAAAGTCCAGTTAAAACATAAATAGTATTGTTTATGATCAAGACGTAGTCGATTCTTATGTTTTAACATCTAATTCCAATAATCCAAGCACTTAAACTACACTGTTATCATTAAAGATGCGCAAGATATTCAAAATAGAAAGAACGACGTCACCGTGGCCGCCATATTGAATTCTGGGTTTCCGGGCCAAAATTCGACGTGGCAACCGAGGTATTCGGATTCAGCAGGGACAAATTAGTCAAAACACATCTTTTGATTGACATTGTTAATATTTAAGATGTGCGAGATATTCGAAAAAGAAAAAACTACGCTATCTTGGACGCCATCTTGAATTCTGGGTTTCCTGGCCAAAATTGGACGTGGCAACAGAGGTCAAATTAGTCTAAGAATGTATTTTGCGAAATTGTTATACGATTTGCTTCTTGCATCGTTAAATAATGCACTTTCTCATTAAGTGGCCTAGCCTAGTCTATACTTAAATTCCGGTAATTTAATTGCGTTGAATCAAGTTTTGAAACTTGAAAGTAATGAAACTAAAAAATCTTAAATCCCTTCCTAAAAATGCTACATAGCAAATAACAGTGTGCATTAGACAAATTGGATGCAAAATCGCTTACAAAAAGTTTCTACCCTTTTTACTGGTATTGCATGGACTGTTTCTTACGCCAAGTGATTTGGAATCTTTTGTTGATAATACGGGTTGGGACATTTCAAAGCAAAGAGGATTATGACAACAATGAATTGGAATGTGCCGCATATGCAGTTACATAACTGTAATTGGAGCAAAATAGGTCGTTTAATTTAGGAAATAATGCAGACCTTTCAATAACATAAGATTGCCGAGTAGTGGTGACGAGGTTGAGGGGAAGGGATTTAGGCCCTTGAGACGTACAGACTGGAGCCCTGGAGGGGGAAAGTCAAGAAGAGTCTAGGGGAAGCTTCTTGTGTTGCGAGGTGTGATTTGATCGGGGGAGTGACATTCTGACAAGCAAACGAACAAGTTGTCTTTGGAGAAGAGTTGAATGTGTTCACGACAAGGGAAGTAACAACGTTGTGTATCAAATGGAGTTGGACTCAGAGAACTGAAGGAGGAACCATAAGCGAGACAGGAGTGCCAGGAGTCGGGGTGAGACCGAGAGGCGGCAGCCGACCCAAGTGGCGAAGAGAGAAGACCAGGGACAAGTCATCCAGGGGTCCGGGATCGAGACGTCGTCACTGACATACCAGGGTCCAAATGGAATAGAGTAAGCTATATGATTTCAAAACAGTAATGTAAATAAAGTCAGGAGACACAAACTCACTTTCAGTCGGGTAAAATGCATGCACTCAGCTGATAGGCAAGATTAGGTTATCAAATTGTTAAATAAATGTGCTCCTTCTTTTGTTGAAATAATGTTCTTGTTTATGTTAACCCTCTCAATACATGTCCTAGAAATCACCCTATTTATACCTATCGATCTCGGTCACCGTTGGGTAGATTAGTCTGTGTAACAAACAACAGCTACGTTCCCCAAAACAATAGACTTTAGTAAATAACATCTATACCAAGGGGCTAGTCAACTCCTCAACGTGACAATATGAACGTTAAAGGAAAAATAATTACTTTTGCTGACGACACAGTTATACTGTTTACATGCAAAACATGGAAAAGTTTTTAAGTTGGCTGAATTAGAATTCTTGAAAATTAAACAATGACCACAGACAAATCTTCTCACCCTCAACAAGGAAAAGACAATATATATATATGACCTTTTTGCCAAACAAATCTGGTCAACCTTCCATAATAAACAGCTTGAAATTACACAGAAACGAATGCAAAATGACTGGAGCACTTTGCAATAATTGCTACAGTCTTACTAAAGTTAACGAAACGCGTTATCTAGGGGTCACGATTGACCAACATCTACGGTGGAATACACAAATTAATATTACCAAGAGACTGCAATGCACACTTCCCAAATTCTACGCCCTAAGAAATACATTAACATACAACACACTCAAAACAGTCTACTATGCTTTTGCCCAATCAATCTTACAATATGGAATTCTAGGTTGGGGTGGCACCCACGACTTACACATACTGTACCCAACTAATCTAGTTTACCGAGAAAGCAGAACAAGTGAAACCAACTCCTATACCACAAACATAACCTACAACAACAATGCAAACAAGATAAACTCACAAGACAACATTTAAGTACAAACTACCGTCCATTTTATACATTTCACGTCACAAAACAGTTAAATGACGGAAAAGTTCGGCAATGTGCTCCGATTCATTTTGTATTTCGATACGTATTAATTTATATGACATATTTATAATGTCACAACCTGTGCGGACGGAATAGACTGACTACAACACTGAGATCACAAACGCTTTACTAAGTACAACAAACCCTTTCTGTCTGAACGGAACAGACATTCTCTTAAAGATAACAGACATCTAACTGAACACATTCAGCAGAAACAGAAGCCAAAGCCATGTGCTGTGGAGGCCGAACAAGAGCGAAACTAAGAGCGGAAAAAAGCAAAGCAAAAAAGCATCACTCGCAAATGTGATAAACCAAAAATCCCAGCACATAAACCGGACACCTTTGTGTCAAGGCTCTTATCTCACATTGAACAGAACCTACTACTTTCTGAACAACTTCTCAGTCTGTACAGAACAGACGGAGCACAACACTGAGATGACGAGCGCTTCCCTGAAAAGCAGGACAGAATAAAGAGACAACAAAACCTTCCAGTCTGGACAAAACAGGCAAGCTCCTGAAGTGACCATGAAACAGAATGATGAATGAGAACAAGGACGCAGCAAAAACTTGAACAAACAACACATACAGAAGCAAGAGAAGCTAACTTCATGTACTGTGGAGGCCCAATGAGACCAGAGCGAAGTGCGCGGACAAAACACGTCCGCCTGGGACAAGAACAACAGACCGACTGCGAGGCGAAGCTCTCTGCTGTGAGCGTGCAGGTAGTAGTCAAAAGGTGCGGGGCGGCGAGGTCATATCGAAGCAGCACGCCAAGTGCATTAACGTTTTTCAAATCGTGTTGATGACAATGGCACATGTTCTTTTAGGTGTGTAATTAATTACTTGTGAGTAATATATCAAGATACGTAGTGAGGCTCATCGTGAAAACTCATTTATTTGTGTATATTATAGTTAAAAAAGCGTAATACCAACCAACCACAAAGCTCTATCTCAAATATGCCGTGATCCCAGTGCATTTTCAATCGGAAGATATTAGATGTACTTCTCCACGACGTACAGCAAGAAAGGGAATATATCCGTCACCTGAGATTTCTATTGGACCAGTCGAGCCAGCACGTGCTGAGTCTCCAACAACAACAACAGACTGTACAAATCCAAACGCAGGAAGGCCTAGGCCTAAACAATGACGCTCCATCTTTTAAATAACATTCAGTCAAGGTCCATCACCCAAATATATACAGGGCGAGGCCTAGCCAGCAACACAGTTCAAGCCAGTTCAAGCCGAAAATTAGGCACACTCCTACAAGCCTGCCCCTGTGCCCAGAGCAGCAAAACCTGACTAAGCCTACCAGTTGGCCTGCGCAGAAGTGCCTAGACATACCAATACTATCAGAGGCAGTCCTACAGTCTGGCGGGTCTAAGCCCAAGGATGTCACGTCAAGGAAAACTGAAGTGCCTACTCATGGGCAAACTAGGCCAACATCAAACAGGCCTCAGTCGCAGAAACCGTCATCATTCTGTCATCCAAACAGATTCGGACTCCTTGCCCCCACAGAACCAGAGGCTCAACAAACAAACAAGCCAACTCTGCAACATCATCATTATTATTGGATATTGCTTAACGTCTCATATTTATGCAACTTGGCTAATCGAGACGAAGGGAGGGATGTAAGGGATGATGCGGGGGGACAACGGGTGTGCTGGTCACAACCTGAAAGAATATCTGTTAGTTAGTTAGTTAGTTATTAGGGTTTAAGGGCACACAACACTAAGGTTATTAGTGCCCGTATTCTCTTAAAGACTGATGTGCTACTTTTTAAATTCTATTTTACAGCTTTGTTGATTTCAGATATTTAAAAACATTGGTAATATTCTCAGATTCATCAGATAAATTTTCGTTTAAATAAGGTTTTTGTTTAAAATCATTCCTCTCGTCCATGTGTTGAGGACATTCTACTAAAATGTGCTTCACAGTTAAAATCTCACCACACTGCTCACAGGGGGGTGGATCTTCGCCGCCGGCGAGACAGCAGTTTGTGAAGTGTGCTCTAAATCAGTTTAAAAAAAACTCAAAATTCAGTAAAATGTCGTGTTTCGTGCGACAAATGGTTTCACCTTTATTGTACTAACGTCACACTACAGGTAATTGACTGGTGGCAGAACTTCAGACGAAATAGCTATGTGAAATCGATATTTTAACAATCAAACTTTTATTATTTTATTCTTATCGTTTACATAGTTAGCTAACAGGTAGCGCTACGGATGCTATATGAGCCTTGGAGGGGACCGGCCGGGCTTGGTGCGGGTTAGGCTTTGTGTTAAGCGAGCGTTACGCGGGCTCGCTCACGGGGACCGCACGGGCTATGGCCGGGGCAAGTACTAGCAGTCCGTCCGGGGTCCCACTAACGACCGAGGGGACCTTTCTAGTCGGAACCAGTGCGGGCAGCCTAGGCGGTGCCCAAACGTGCAGCCCGCGCGGGCTACACCCGGGATAAGCCATTTGTATTTGCTGGGAAGGCCTAGGCCTAGATGGTTCTCCAAGTCAGTCAGATCATGAATTAGATCCTGGGCCGGGAACTTTGGTAGGCCTAGGCCTAGTTGTAGAAGGTGGTAGGCCTAGGTCTAGGTCTAGGTCTAATAGCCCTGAGGCCCAAACTAGGGCTAGACCTACAGATTTCTCCGGCAGTGACGTTGCAGAATGGGCCTTAATCTATAAAATCCCATTAAATGCAGTTGGGGGTTTATTAAGCATGTTAAGACGTCATCCTTGTCATGAAAACCTCCCCAAAGATCCACAGAAACTTATGGAGACACCAACACAGACAGAAGTACATGATATGGCCTCAGGACACTACTACCATTTTAATGGCTTACAAGCTGGAATTCTAAATACTCTCGAGTCAATTGACTTGGAGCAATGTTCCATTCGTGAAATAGATTTGATGATCGGCATTGATGGGTTGCCAATCTCCAGTAGTTCTTCCAGTCAACTTTGGCCTATTCTATGCCATATTTCTTCATTTCCTGAAACGGAAGTGTTCCTTGTTGGCATTTTTCATGGATATTCTAAGCCATGTGATGCTAATTTATTTTTAAGACGATTTGTCGATGAAGTCAATCATTTGGTTATGCATGGCATACAATTTAAAAGTCAAAACTTCAATGTTAAGCAGCATGCCTTAATCTGCGATGCACCAGCTAAATCGTTTGTATGCCAAACTAAAGGTCATTCCGGAAGATTTTCGTGTACCAAGTGTACTGTAGAGGGGGAATACCTTGAAAACCGAGTTTGCTTTCCACAATTGGATGCACGTGCAAGAACTCATGCAGATTTCATAAACCACATTGATGATAACTATCATTTAGGCACAACATGTTTAGAAAACATACACGATTTTGATATGGTTAATAGCATTCCATTGGACCACATGCACTTGATATGCTTAGGCGTCACCCGTAAACTTGTACGTGACTTATGGATAAATGGCAAGGTCCCCTACAAGTTGTCAAGTCATAATGTTAACGAGGCTTCGAGTATTTTATTGTCATTCAAAGAATGTATCCCACTCGAGTTTGCACGCAAGCCCCGGACATTAGTTGAAATAAGTCGATTTAAAGCAACCGAACTTAGGCAGTTGCTACTATACACAGGTCCTTTGGTTTTTAGAAAATCTTTTAACAACAGCATAACTGATCCCAGATACATTAACTTTATGGTGTTGCATGTAGCGACAAGAATCTTAGCAAGTGTTGAATATCATGAAGTGCATAGTTCCTATGCACAGGCTCTTTTAAAAAACTTTGTTGAAAATTTTGGAAAAATTTACGGTGAGCACCGTATTTCTCATAACATTCATGGGCTGATACATATTGTTGACGACGTTAAAAAATATGGCTCACTAGACAATTTCAGTGCCTTTAAATTTGAGAATTATATGCAACCACTGAAGAAACACATAAGAAAGGCTGAAAAACCACTACAGCAAATTGTAAGACGTCTAATCGAAACTAAAAGTGTATTTAGGTCCATTCCTAAGCATATCTATGCTTCAAGTGATGTTAAGTACCTCTATTCCAAAAGACATGAAAAGGGCCCTTTGATAGAAAATTGTACAGATCCACAGTACATGTCGATGAAATGCCCACTATTCAAGTTAAAGTTGGACACCGCTAACAGTTGTTGTGGCCTTGTTGATGGCAGTGTTGTTGTTCTTGTCAATATATGTTATTCAACAGTACAACATGCCATGGTAGTACTTGGGAAGCGGTTTAAGGATATCAATGAACTGTATACAGTGCCATGTAGTTAATCGATTTTGGGCATCTATAAAGTGCGACAATTGTCAAAAACAGTACAGTGCTGGCCTGTACACCTGGTTTGCAAGAAGTTCACAAAGCTTCCTCTAAATGATGATAGTTATGCAGTTTTACCACTTTTACATACAGAAATGAATTTGGATTAATTGTGCACTCTCCCCCTCCCCCTCTTTATGCATAAGATGGACCTATTCATAAAATAAGAATTGATTAGACTGGTAAATTAACATGTTTGAAATTTAATTATCAATGCTATAGCCCTAGCCTAAAGAAGTTGGTTGAATGTCAACAATCGGTAGGCCTACTAATGCATCCCTAGAGAAAGAAAAGGGAATGCTCCTCAACTCTATTATGCGACTTAATTGTAATTAACATAAAATATAATAAGAAATACTCACAAATATAAATTTATTTTAAAAACTAACTATTTTTGGCGTATTTATGAAGGTTTTAAATTAGCTAGTGGCGAAGCGGAACTAAAACGCTCCAGACATTGCGTGACCGTCATAAAAACGTAATAGGTAGTTGAATAGATCTCTCTCTGCGCGCGCGCTGCACCGAATGTCCGCTGAATGTAGTCAAATCCACGTCAAGCAATTTAATATATTCTAATAGTTTACCTGAGGCATGAGCCTACACCTTATAGTGATAATGTATAATATAACAATTTATACGTATTATAACATGCATTGTCAACGAATAATACCTTACTTATCTGCAAATTTGTTTATTCAACATTGGACTTTGTTTGATCCATTGTTTGATTACCGGTACCGACACTAAACCAGGGAACCTTCTTTATCGACTCTGGTTTCCATGGTAACCAAAACCTTGGGCCCACTGCCTTTGCTAGGATTTTGCTAGGAATTGACTACAAACCAATGAATTTGCCAGGCGGTGGAACCCCTACCGGCAGACTGGCGAAACGATACATCTCTGTGACGTCACAGTCAGCTAGGCCTGTTTACGCGCGGAATTTAAACACGAATATTCAAACCCTCAAAAAATCATGTAAAAAACATTTTTCGGCGGACTCTTTTGGGGAATCGTCTTTTTTTAGTAGGCCTATCTACTTTACGAATATTATATTAAAAGTAAATTTGAGGAGTGTTCCCTATTAAAAGAGGATAATATAGGCTAGGCTATGCTGAGGCAAGAACAAAGTCGAGCATTCCGGTTTTAAATTTTTGTTGCTAAAACCATTAGGCCTACTATAAGCCTACCTAACAAAGTTATTGAAGAGGTGTGTTAGTCTGCACATTTTGAGAAAGGGGTTGGGGGAATTGGCCCACACATTAACAGTTAGCTAGTAGGGGAGAGTGGAGTGTTGGGACTTGATTTGAATTGTACCGTTACTACAATTCAAACCCAAAGGTTGGAGGGTACCTACGTGGCCCTACCGGTTTGGCTAGGTCTAAACTAGAAAATTACTTCGATCAGGTCGAACAATTTGGAACCGGATCTTCTCTCTTTGGATCCGGTTCGAAATCAGTTTTGAATATTATTAGATGCCTAGGTACCCTACCTAATGAATATTAGTTTATTTAATTTTTTAAAATGTAAAAATATATCTAGGTAGGGGTATCTACCAACCATCAAATCAAAATCAAATATAATGGGACACAAAGTGTAGGCCTACCTAATGGTTTTTCTTTAAGTTTGAAGTTACAGCATGGCATGGCCTTGATGAAAACAAACATAGCACGCTGTCTGCATTGAGAGAACTACTTAGTAGCCCTACTTACTGCAGCATTGCCAAGCTGCCTGATACCGGTACGATACACTTGAAAATTATGACAATTTGTGATCAATACAATATTCTATTTCTCGATTTGGTTAGTCGGGATTCGAGATACACTCCCGTAGGTGTAGGCCTAATTGTTAATATTTACTACAATTCAGAAATTAAAAAAGTCCGCCCCAACCGGTATTCGAACCACAAGTCACCCACATTCCAGGTGAGCGTCAGTACTATTTATTTATATAGTCAGTGGTTAAGACGCTCACCTGGAATGGGGAGACCCGTGGTTTGAATACCGGTTGGGGCGGACTTTTTAAATTACTGAATTGTAGTAAATAATAACAATATTCTTTAATATAATAAATAAATAAATGTAATAAAAAGTAAATATAGTTCTAAATATATAAAATTTAGTAGGCCTAGGGTACATATTTTATTTTTGCTTAGGAACTGTTCAATAGGATGATTTTGATTGATGACCCATTCAGTCATATTAGCCTAACTGATTTTTTTTCATTATAGCCTACGTGTGGCATTGCAATGTCCTACTGCATCGCTTATTTTACTCACGAGGAAAAGACCGCAATAATATCTAAATCATGGATCAGGTCAAATAGTACTCAAGATGGTGCTAGTCACAGTAGTGCTCATCTAAGTTCGTGGTGGCCTCCAAAGAGGATTTACTCATCAGATAAATTAATCAATCGTGCCATAGAACAACATTTTTGTCCAGTTGAGTCTGGACAAAATATTTGGGAGCACTTTGATATACAACTTCTTGGTAAACCTATAGGTAAGTTGACCCTAAAGGGGTGACTAGGGCCTATGCTAAATAATTCAAAAAAAGCCATAGGCCTATGGATTTCTCTCAATGTCCAATAATGATGTAAACGTGTGAAAAGATCAGACCAAAGAACAAAAGGGGAATAATATTGGAAGTGTGATAGAACATTTAGGCTTGGTAGGGCCTACCCCTCAGTCTTCAGGTCCATAAAAACATTCGGTATCATCCTTGTTTTATGGACAATGCCGTGAGGCGTGAAGGAACCCATTAAATGTGTTTGCCCATCCCTAGTTGTGGGCTGAGGATAAGGCATAGTCTAGGCTTACTTGTAAATTTAAGTTTTCCATAGTAGGCTTATACGTAGTCCTATAGCACAGATAGTAAATTGGAGTAACTCCAATTTATTAGCTGTAGGTGAGGTGACGTATGTTTGTGCGCAGTCAGTTATTTAGTACTTTCCCTTGAATTATTTTGTTGTTTTATTTTAAAACGATTTATGAATAAGATATTAACGGTGTTAAATGTCTATAGTGGCATCACTGCGATTCTGTACGGATAGCGTGAATGTCGTTACGGTATCAACTAGCCCTACTGTTGATATGAATAGATAGCTGGCATAAGTTAACTAAATTAACTCAAGATGGAAAAAAGTTTTCTGTTTATCATATAGGCCTACCAATAGGCCTCCATACATGCCTATAGTAAATTTGTTAGAAAAAAATAAAAAAGTTAGTTGAGACGGAACTCGAACCCCGGACTGTATTGCCATGTGGCTCATGATGGCGGGCGACGCTAAAAGTCTACTTACTTATATGCATGAGCTAAAGCTAAATACGATATTAATAAATACACGATAGGACATAGTTATGTTTTGAGCGTCAATGAATGCTTAAAACAATTTTTCATAACACTTTTACGTATGAATTGTTGAAAATCTTGAAACGCGGCCTCTAGGGAGCGTGCGCATGCACAAAGCGTCATCGGTATGAATAGCCATACCTTTATCATTCACGTTATAGTATCAATCGCTACCGTAGCGATGGTCAGTTCGAAATTTTATAGACTTGACGATACGCAATATTGACGCTATCTACTAGTTAGCGATTGATATCTCAATAACGATCCGTACAGAATCGCAGTGCCGGTTTTTTTTAGGATAGGCTATTGGGTATGGAATACTTCTAAATTTATCCTAGTAGTACCATCAGCACCTAGGCAAAAAATCAGCTGACTGGAGAGTAAGCCTATAGGCTTCCTCCTTCTCCTAAAACCAACGTTAGTAGGTTGTGATACATTCCTTGATTGTAGCTTATTGTAGGTATGAGTTAGGTAGGCTACTAGAATGGTATTATTACAATATCACATCTTTTCCTTTCCAGCATCATTCATTGATGCTAGAGAAAAGTGGAACCTCTCCCAAATGACGTCAGACATCAATACAGAAGACGATGTAGAAGGCGTTCGAAAAAAAAGAAGAACAGTTAAGGCAAAGCAAAAAGATATTCAACGTTCGAATGTTTCATCAGACGAGGATGTAGGCACTGATCATGAATCAGGCCTGGCTAAATTGCCAGATGCTCCTGCACCAATTTTACCCAGGCGTTCTCCTCGTAAGCATCAAGGTCTAGATACCATCCACATTCGTAACCGTATTAGGCCTATACATAAATCTTCCAACCAGCCTAAACCCACTGATCCAGTAGGCCTATATGATGCTTCTCAACGACCACCAAACATTGAACCATTTGCTTCTTCGTCTACAGAAGGTGTGGCTATGCATGCCACTGCCACCGAACAATCAAACGGTATGGAGTCAAGACTTACTTTATCAAACTTTAATTCGTGGTACCAGACTGACAGTGAGCCTAATTTATACCCATTGGGTGGAACAACCAAAGATGTGAGAGAGGCTCCACATCATGAAAATCGTATGTCTAAACAAAGTTTTACATCTCTTTTGTTATCTCCGGCACAATGCAACACGACTGATGGGATATCTAATTTACATCCATTAGCAAACAAGTTTAGGAGTATTAAAGAAAATGTCAGGAAAAATGTTGTGGCTAAAGAGTCATGCATGAGTAGGCCTACCGAACGTAGCATGACGTATGAAGAAGAAAACTACCCAGACTATCATGAACTTTCAGAATCTTAAGTGCTTTAGATCTCAGTTCACAGTTCTCTTGATTTCAAGAGAATTCAAAAGAAAGAGAAACCATATATTATGGTCTCAATCCCAGTACACCTAAAGCAAACAGACATGAAAGCGAACCAATAACTATGGAAACAATAATTGGTAGGTCTAGATTAAAGTTTAAACTTAGTTTAATAATATTTCTAATTTCTATCCTATGTATTAGAATAGGGATCATCCGCGTACAAGCTAGCAGTACTAGTTCAATCTCAAACCGTTCAAGTTATAAATCACATCAGCGCGATCCAGTCAATAGAGTCAGTGCTAGAATTGAATAGTAGGCTCGAACACTTAAATGGCTTATAGGCCGCTCAATCAGTTACGCGAAACAAGTTCAACTCAGACAGAAGTCATAAGAATCAATAGGACCAATTCTAGCTTAACGTCACGACCTCAATATAGTACCGTCAGACCTGTTTAGTAGTCACGCGCTCTCACTCCTATACAACGCAAATTAGTACTAGGGCATCTCTAAATTGTAACTAGTCCTTGAAATCACAACAGTATGTGATCTAGTCCAATGTAGCCAGACAGGAGTCAAGCAGTCAATCAGTGCTAGAATTGAATAGTAGTCACGCGCTCTCACACTTAAATGGCATTAGGCCGCTCAAATCAGGCGACGCGTAAACAAGTTCAACTCAGACAGAAGTTATAATAATAATAATCACTAGGACCAATGGTAACTTAACGCCACGATCTCAATACATTACCGCCAGTCCTGTTTAGTAGTCACGCGCTCTGTCTGTCACGCTGTAGAGTTAGGGCTAGGCTTATTAGGGATGTAGCTAGCAAGGCCTACTCCATGGTTAACCGGTACCTGCAAGTAATCCTACGCCGAGGCATGAAGGCCTATTCCAAAATACCATAAGTCTAGGCCATGCTATTGAAAATAATAAACAATGCAGTCAGGCCAGGCCTATGATAAGGCAAAGCTGTAGAGTTAGGGCTAGGCTTATTAGGGATGTAGCTAGCAAGGCCTCAGTCTATAGATATAGCCTAGGCTTCATGTAATATGTAATCTTCTTTGGCGTAGACCCTAACCTACACAATGGCCTCTAGGACACCTATCCAATTGTATTTGGTCTTAATGATCTAGGCCTAGGCAATAAGCTGTAACTACACTCTTAGGGGCCTCTTAGGGGCAAAGCATGGCAAAATTAATTTGAACAAACTTTGAACAAACAAGCTGTGAATTCGGTTACCAACACAAGCATAGATAGCTCTATATTGGAAAATGTATTGGAAAATAATGTATTGGAAAACCTGCATTCCGAGGTTATTAAGGAAATGCTAAATACAAATCAGATCAATGGGTGGTGTCGGTGCGGATATTTCCTTCATCCTGGAGTAATGGCACCAAAGGGAAAGGGTCAAGTCAAAGTGTACCCGCATGATGAGCAATATCCGTACCCACTCAGGACATCCAAGGAGACTGCAATGCATATGGAAAGGCAGAGGAGGAAGGAGGTGAACCCACTTATGGTGTTAAAGGCCTGTCATGCCTGCCATTGAATCCAAACTTTGACATCATAAACGGGTTAATCCCCGACTACATGCACCGTGTGCTTTTAGGTATTGCTAGGCAATTCATGAAACTTTGGCTTGATAGCAATAGTCATGGCAAGCAATATTACCTGGGACCGCACATTGCATTAATCAATGTACTGCTTCTCAGTATAAAACTACCTTGTAATGTGTCGAGCATTCCACGATCTGTATTGGAGCGCAAATTCTGGAAAGCCCATGAATATTGAATGTATTGTTGTATACTCTTCTATAGCATTCCTGTACTCAAAGGGAACCTCTGTGATCAACTCTTGAGCCACTGGGGATACTTGGGGGAAGCACTTTATCTTCTTCTACAAGAAAATGTTAGAAAGAGTGAAGTTTGTAGAGTATCTGTATCTGCGTGGTCGTAGGGCAAAGTGCAATTTCACCTGATTGCCAATCGGAATGGCAGTCTTTGAGAGCCAGTGTCCCTCAAGGAAGTGTTTTGGGGCCTTTATTATTTTCTATTTACATCAATAACATTTCAACAGCTTTGAAATACTGTTACCACCATTTGTATGCTGATGATCTGCAAATGTACTTGTTCGCTTCCCCACTGACACTCAACACCGTTATAGAATTGATCAATAATGACTAATGTTAATGTTAATGTTTCCTAGGCGGTCTCTTTAGGGCTGCATTACCATTATTGAAAAGCGGTGCAAGAGCTCTAGGACATCAAGCATCAAAAACAGGCGCCAACTTACTTGAACATATGGCACAAAATAAAAACGCCAAGGAGTCACTTAAAGCACGGTTCAAAGAAGCAGGGGTAAACTTGAAACGGAAGGCTACTGAAAAAGTAAAGCGTATGGGTGTGCAAGAACATCGCAACTTTCTTGATCGTCAGTGACGATAAACACGATAAACATATCATAACACGCGCTTTTTGGGGGTTATCTAGTTATGATATGCAAAAATCATTTTTGCATGGACGATTTTTGCTTGGACTTATTACGTCATCTTTATGTAAACGTATCTATCCAAAATCACGTAATGCCACATTGTCGAGGATGTAAAGGTTGTTTTTTGTTGTTGTTGTAAAGAGTGCCTTGAAGAAATCCAAGGTGTTACATTGTCTTTTATTTCGTGAATCTTATTATTTATGCTGTATGTAGAATGGAGTTTAAAATTCAAGTTGTTGCTCTCCGTTGTAAAGGCAGAGCCGACTGCATTAATAATTCTTAAAAAGTCTGTAAAAATATTTTTGAAATCTTTGCAGATTTTAATGATCATTTTGAGGATGTGTTGTACGAAGACAAAACAATTCGTTTGGTGATGCAGGATTCAGGTAATGAATCTTTGGTGGAAGATGTACCGGTAGAATGTGAATTAGGCCTAGGCCTATATGAAGAAGACATAAGCGACGAGGTCGCAGGGCCTGAAGGGGTAAACGATAGAGATCTAAAGTGCTTTTGGGCTTTGCCACAAACAAAGCTATTAATCGAACTATACAAAAAAATAGGCCAAAAGTTGGTAAGTCATTTACGTTAAAAACACAAAAGAAGTTGTGGGAGTACATATCCAATGAACTAGCGACAAAAGGACATCGATTTACGCCACTCCAAAACCGTAAGAAAACGCTGGACCAGGGATATAAAAGAAAGACAACAAATAATAATAAAAAGAGTGGGAGGGGGCGAGAAAATTGCCTCTTAGAAAAAGAGCTCGAGGAGGTTTTTATAAAAAAAGCAAACGTCTTCCCAGCCCTCCTCCTCGGTTCAAAGATGGCCTTAACAAAAGCCGATCTAATTGATCAGGTGGGTAGCGCTAGCAGCAGTTCCAGACCTTCTTCTTCCAAAGAAGTGACTCAAGAAGATGCGAGGTCTCCTCCAAGTACCGTTTCTGTTACAGTGGTGTGTATACTAGCCTAGTTGGTTTTGGGATAAATCATAGGACCTGTATGGAGCTAGTGTAGAAATGCCCACTTACAGCACTGATGTAGGTACCAATGCTGTAGGAAGGTAGGGCCTACAAACATGCAACAGTTTCTTAACAATCTAATTATGCCTGTTAAATGATAAGTAAATTAAACAATCAATAAGCTAACGATAAATAAAAATATGCGATGAATAAATTTATACGACACCAAGTGAAGTTGCATTGATTTACTAACACATCTCTTAATATGCCATTAAATGTGAAAGCCTTTGAGCAGTCTATATTCTTTGTTTAGCTGTGTGCCGTGGATACAGTTTCTCTATTGGCAGAGTTCGATAATATCGATTATTGTGTGCATCCCTAGTTATTTTATCTACAGTACACATAATGAAAACATTTGGAATGGACAGTATAGTTAGCATACCCAGTAGTGTCAACTTGTAATTTGTAGGCTATTACACCCAATGTTATTTTAAAAATTACTTTTGTTTAAATATGCCAATTGCTTGTTTGTCCATACAGAAATCGAAATGCGGACTAATAAAAAATACTCGTACATATCAAGAACGAAGGTGGATTTCCGAGGTACATTGAACAGATAAGAATAGTTAAGTGTTGTTTTAGGGCACTCAACAGTTGAGATATCAGTGCCCATGAGGCTCCTAAAGGGGGCGTACAGAAAAGTTAAAGGTTATGACAGTGGAAGTGGGCTTTCCAAGATCACATTTTCATTCTGCAATGAACTCGATGAAATACTGTACACACGAACGCACACAAAAAATCTTGCACCCCTAAAAAATGATTTGATCTTTTTTGCAGATGACTATGTGCAGTTTCGCTAGTGATTGGATATTGGATATTGCTTAACGTCTCATATTTATGCAACTTGGCCAATCGAGACGAAGGGAGGGACGTAAAGGATGACGCGGGGGAACAAGGGGTGGACCGGCCTGTGCTGGTCAGAACCAGCCACAAGCATATGGGGAGGGCAGGGGTTCCCCTACGTCGTGGTCGTCTCCGTCTGTGTCATCATCCGTACGTGTTGTCATTGTCGTCGCCGTCGGAGAGGTAGTCAAAGGGAAGGGGTAATCCCCGACGACGACCGACTAGCATCAATTTCTCGTTTGCTTTTCGAAGAATAAAGAGAACCAAAACCTTCCAGTCTGGACAGAACAGACACAAAAAAACGCTGCGAGGACACAAAAGTAAAAAGTTGCTCAACCAACACACTCGATTGTAATAGAAGCTAGCTCTATGAACTGTAGAGGCCCAGTAAGAACAGAACGAAGAGCAAACACAAAACACGTCCGCCTGCGACAAGAACGACAGACCGACTGCGAGGCCGGGCTCTCCAGTCTCCACTGTACGAGTGCAGGTGGAAGTCAAAAGGTGCGGGGCGGCGAGGTCATATCGATACAGCACGTTAAATGCATTGAAATTTGTAAAAATCGCGTCGAAGACAGTACAATATGAGTTCCGAGAAGTGTAATTCATTGATTGTGGATGATATTTCTATGTGTAGCGAGTTTCATAGTGACGATAGTAGATTGTCGCGTATCCTTCCAACACCCATCCTGTTAAGGGATATTCAGAGAGAGAAAAGACTCGATAATAATGGAGGAGCATCAGTGTTCTCTCCGACTCGGACCAGGCAAGAGCTATTTCAATATGGATACCAGCCAAGAACGTAACGCCGTTGAATCTTCAAACAATCAAGAAGAGGAGGAGGACTCTGTAAGCATAGATTCGATGTCAACAGTAAGACGTTCAACAGGAAATGTGAGTAGAAAAAGTGTTTTTATAATTTTCATGTTAATTTGAAAAGTGTTCAATTATTTAGTCGTGATAATTATCTCTGTTTAATCATTCACAGTCAAACGACGACGAGAGCATTTCCAGCCAAGAGGACATATCGGACATGGACCTGGATGATTTTGACTTTGAAAATAATGAAGATTTTGAATATGCTGAAGAAGATGAGCATGAAGAAGTAGAAGAAATTGACGATAATCCACTGAGGGACTTCCAAGTTGAAGAGTAGTGACATTGGTTGAATAATTCTATGATTGTAAAATGTTTATGTAAATATTTGTCAATTTGTATAAAGTAAAAAAAAAAGCACTCGATAAAGTTGATATGTTTTGAACGGCTAGAACTGCCGTCAAGTAAAACACATCATCTTGAAGGCGATGAGCCGGCGCTTCTTCTCCCGTCTAAAAAACGAGGTCATTATTTAAAAAATCGACGCCGACGCGGAACTTAAACTATTTTGAGATTAAAGTACGGGTTGTGCTAATATAGGATACTAAAAACCGGGACCCTACACAGGGCGGAAGAGGACCTAAAAAATTCCCAAACAGGTAAATTGGGAAATAGTGGAGGCGTCGCGACGCCCAATTTTTTTTTTGGCGCACGTTATCATCATCAAATAATTTTATGTAGATTTTAAAGCGTAAAAAAGAATTGCACTAGTCAGGTTTCGAACCCGGAACGGCTGCGAGATACACTTGCGCCTTGCACCCATGCCAGTATAGTTGGTTGACGTGATCGACTCTAATTGCCTACTTATAGTAGACTTGGAGACTAATTTAGACCCTTCCATACTGCCTCAAAACGACCTTGCCCCTCTGCATATTATGGTATTGGCCCAACACGTGATCACCACATCATCGCCACTGTGGTTTAGGTCCTACCACTGATCACATTGTCTGCAATGTCTAAAGTGTCATTGTATTTTCAGTGCAAGACATCAACCTAGGGTGAGTGATTATCTAGTTGATTGATTGATTATTGCTTTACGTCTCATATTTATGCACTCTGGCTAATCGAGACGATGAGTGGTGATAGATGAGGATGAAGTATGAACAGAAGGGAGGAGGGGAAACCCGGTACCGGCACGTAGCCTACTCCTTTCGAAAAGTACCAAGGGGACCAACGGCTTAACGTCCCATCCGACAGGACGGTGTAACTTTGACAGTCATAAAGGTTCCTCCACTAACCCGGACTGCCAAGCAGACGTCAAGGCGAACGAAGCCGTTACACTAGCTTTCGAACCCTCCATCTGCTCTAACCAGCGGTACATACGTGACTTTCAGGGTACAGCGGTCACCCACTCTACCCATGACCCCGTTTCTCTGATCGACCTGAAATTTTGCACACATGTACATACCACCTAGGCGGGTTGCTGTATAGTTTTGATGGCAAAATCGCTTAAAAAGGTTAAAAAGTTACATTAAAGTTAATCGAAAGTTTTTTTTTCAAACTAAACTGCGACAAAATCTGAGGTGGCCAAATCATTAAGAATGTCCGTCCGATCACGAATATGTTATTTTTATTTTGATCCGATAAGTAGTGTAGATGGAAATTACATTATAACAAAGTCCCGTTACCATGGCAACGGAAAGTCGCACAGCTTTTTTGGCTCATGATAGCGGTCAAACGGAGGCTCGGATCGAGTTGAAATTTTGACCATCCGCAAGTTTCGTTCCCGATTGAATGCCATTAGTTTTGTGGCAAAATCGTTCAAAAAGTTATAAAGTTACATTAAAGTTAATCCAAAGTTTTTTTTTTTTAACTAAACGGCGACAAAATCTGAGGTAGCCAAATCATTTAGAATGTCCGTCCGGTCACGAATATGTTAATTTTATTTTGATTTGATAAGTAGTGTAGATACCAATTACATTCTAACAAAAGTAACGTTATACCATGGCAACGAAAAGTCGCACAAGAATTCTGGTCACTATGTACTGCCACCTAGAAGAAATCAAGACTAAAATAGTTTTCCCAAAGAAATGATGTCAAGGTCCTCTAGATGGCGGTGGATTTTATCCATTATCTCCTATTTTACAAATTTTCAGCTTAATCGGTCTAGACCAAAAAGACTTATTGGTATGTAACATTATGGGAATGTCGTACTCGGGTCGTGTTGCTCGTACTGGTGCTCGCTCAACAACGCGTAAAACTGAGCGTTTTCCTAGTGCCTAATGTTGTTCAATCCACTTTTTCAGATTCCTGGCTACAGGTGATTGTCTGCAAAGTCTTGCACTAAGCTTCCGTATAGGCAAGTCTACGTGCTGTGAAATAATCAACGAGACGACACCTGCCGTATGGAACAGCCATCCGAAGAAAATTATTTTGGGGTTTGATAATCGATGGAATCTTCCCAATTGCGCGGGAGCCATGGACGGGAAGCACGTTGTGTTACAAGCCCCCCCTAATTCTGGAGCACAGTATCACAACTACAAAGGCCAGTTTAGTATTGTGCTTCTTGCAGTGTGTGACCACAACTACATATTTACGCATGTGGATATTGGGGCATATGGTTCACAAAGTGATGGCGGCATTTTCCGACTGTCTGAGTTTGGCAGACGTCTCAATGACGGATAACTGAAGAGAGCAGACAGGTTTTTAGCATTTTACAGCATCGAAGAGGTAACCAGCTGGAAATTTCAGAACATGACCCAGACAGTCCCAGGATAATCTTATAGAAATGGATTTCCAAAAAACTTGTCGGAACACCCTTAAAAAAATTACCAAACTCAACATTTGTATTTTTTTCTTGTTTTCTTATTATAACAGTGTATCTTATGCATATCAGGTACCGGAGTTATTCTACAACCATGAGACACCACGACGAACACAAAGGAACCATGCTACAAGGACCCTCGTCAGGGTAAGTTCAAATCAAAACGCAAGTTCACGTCAGCTACTTACTTGCAATTTGTTTAATAAAGTTCCAGTCTTCTTAGGCAGGCCTATAATAATCTTCTGTCATTGAATAGGCGAATAGTTCAGGTGACTGGTACTTCCTGTTGGGTGAATGTTGTCGGTTGTAGTGGGATATCTAAAACATAGTAGTTGTTAGGGCTGTACACATTTTACAAATTACATAGCCATAGCATATTATGTAGCCTGACGCCTGTTGGAAGGAAATTTCCAAATTGGCTCTTAACCTGTGGTTTGAAGCTATTTATGTATTCAATAATTAATGCTTTGTTGATTTTATTGGCTGGTTCATGCTTTCCGCGAGTATTATCTTGTGGTGCGGGTACGCTGGATGTTTTTGTGTATAGAAAAAACTGTTGACACACTCTTATTGGTACACTGTGTCCATCTCTATCATTTTCAGAAAATGTATAACAGTAGGCCAGCAGTTCTTAAAGTGGGGGACGCCAGAAAATGGAAAAGTTGTGAGAAAAGAATAATAATTTCAACATTTATTAATTTCTCAAATTGCTAAGTCATGCCACCTATGCAATACCACCTCGTTTCTGAATTAAGATTTGGACTCCCCCCCCCCCCCCCCCAGGAAAAGTTTCCAATGGTTCCCAATTGAAATCTCAATCTCCAGCCAAAACATGTCTGCCAAGTTTTGTTGATTTTGTTGACAACAGCTGGTGGCTGGGTTTGTATATGTATGTTCATTCATTTCAGCTCCGTCAGCCGCTGTACCAGATAACGCACCAAAGCTGCCGCTCCACATATCATAGCATACTCAAAGATCATAGTTCCGTGCTTGAAATTTTCCTTAGGCCCTAATTCCATGGCGCCCGTGCCAGAAACTTGTGAAAAGTCTTCCTCAGATCCTTGTCAATATACCAGTTTAAAGTGCAGTTGCAGAAATATTTCCATGCAGAATAGCTTCTTAAGTGAACCAAGTAAGTCTGTAATAATCCCATCGTGCCCGCCTTCCAGTGATATGCAAGGAATCGAAGGTAATATGTGCGCCGCCATGTGCTCCCCTCAGGACAGGCCTAGGCCTAGGCTTGGGCATTGCCACGCCAGTAAGCCTACACCAGAGCACGGCTTTCAGCACCAATTCCAACAAATGTGTTGCATGGGTAACCCTATGCACGCACGAAGTATTCAAGAATCCCAGGTTAGGCTTATTGTAAACGAAATTGAGAGCCTTCTCAGTACTCTAAAGACACTAGTAGGCCCAGGCAGCCTTAACCTAAAAACTACTAACTGCTCAGTAGCAACCCCCACCACCTGCCCGCTGCCCAGAGCTAAACAAAGCTTAAGCCTACACCACTACCATTACGAAAATAGTGCTGCTGCTGTCGCAGAATCTGCAGAAAAGCCACAGTGGAGCAAAGTACCTGGGCCTAGGCCTAAGTATAAACTAAGCCATGGCCCTACCAACAACTCAATAATAACTCAATCCACGAAATCAACTGAGCCAGGGCTAGGCCCTAAGCAGGATACAATCATCGTAGAGCAACACGAGTCCAAGAAAACTGACTTCAAATCTACGCATAGGCCGACACTTGGGAACCTAACCCAACCCAACCCTAGCCTTGGTAAACAAGATAACCCTAACCACAGTCTCACTTACGCAAATGCGACAAAGTGGAATCCGCTGCCGCCACCACCAAGACTGCTAGCTGCCTCCTCAGATCCAAAACGAGCACGCAAATGAATAAGCCTGATCCATCAACTAGGCCTAGACCCAGTCCCAATATAATGACGTCTTCTGATATCTTGATCATCAGTGACTCAATGTTTACTGGCTTCAAATTTCTGACCGACAAGGGGCCTAGGTCCTATCAGTTGGACCTATACCCAGGAATAACGCCGCACCAGCTGAACAATCGTCTAAAACAGTCCAAGTCCATGCCGGATGCAAAGATTAAAACAGTAATTTTACACTGTGGAACCAATTCACTGGGTAAGCAAAGCACAGCTCAAATCACCGACGATATATATCAACTTGTTTGGTCAGTACGGAGCCTATTTCCCAACGCGCAAGTGGCATACACTAGCATCATCTACCGCACAGATGTCCCAAACAGCCAAATAGATTCCATAAACCAGGAAAACAGGAAACGTAAAAGCTATGGAAAAAATTGCCAGCAGCATGGAGAAAATTGCTACTGCTGAAACGCGAAAAGCTATTGCTTTAGAAGACATAGCAAAGTCATTCACAGCATTCCTGCAACGATTTTAGTTATTTTCAATCATTCACTATCCATGTTACACCTCTTGACAGCAAACTCTAAACCTAACCAATGAGAAAGGTGACCTTTTATAAATCCGGCCACTGATAACACCATAGATATTAAAGGCATTAAATCACAATGGATGAAGTATTTTTTTAATACAAGAAGGTGTACAAAAAATAAGAATGCCGGACATTTTGGCAACCTTGGATGAGGCCTATACCCTATACAACGGTTTGTTTTGACGCGCGCCTGGGGGCATGTGACGCAGGTGGATGGGGACCTGCTGAGCTGACAAAGCCGGCCGGGCGAGGGTAGACACTCGTTTAGAACACGTGTTGTATTTAGTAAGGGGTTGACATTCTGTGTGGATGGAGTGTTCGCAGATTTGTTCTAGCACAGTGACAGCTCAACAAGTGTTTTTTGTACTAATTTAATTAATGTGATAGTGTATAGCATTACAAGGTTTGTCGAGATATGTGAAGAGTACGGATATGGCTCAGTGACTACAGTTAACAAACATACCTATAAAGTTGAAGTGTGGATTTTGTCTTCTTATAGGTTCTAGTAGTTTTTAAAGTTAGTGATACGTGTGTCATACAAAGAGACGGCAAACATACCGAATAATTCTTAGTTTTATAAATAATTAATTTGTGACGCGTGAGAAATGTGGATTTATTGGACAACAAAATCAAATCAGGTTTATGATACAGAAATGTGATTTTCATATTAATCCGTGGGTTAAAATCGTGTTACAAATGTATACACTGTTCTAATCCTTACAATGATAAAAAATCATTAAAGTCGAATCACTTTCAGTCAAAGTAGTCCACAGTACTCCCGTATGCGACTTTAAATCCTATATATCGTTGGTCTTTACACGTGGAGAGTAACAAAAACTGTTGCCTAGCAGTGTTGAGAGAATGAATGTTAATAATATGCTCGAACCCATCATGGATAGTAATACAATCGAAATTAGCACGCAAATTTGTGATTTTTTCCTATTCGTGACAATAAGCACTCTGTGTCGGTATCCATTGATGTACATTCATTACAACTACACTATTTAAGATCACCTTTCCTGCCACTAAACTGTTTTATCCAGGCATCTTTTTCTTAATTTTTCTTTAGATTTTCCCTCTGTTCACTTTCTGTGAGGCTCGTTGGTCTTGTTGTTAGCGTATCTGCTTCCAATGCAGAAGGTCCAGGGTTCGATTCCCGCTAAAGTCAGAAGTTTTTTAACTTCTGATTTGGACTTCAGTCCATCAGTTCTTGTCTTAGGAGTTTGTAAACGGTGAATTTGGAGCCGTCCTAGCAACGAAGCACATAATAAATTTCAGAGTTGGTCTGAATCGGCCTTGTTGATTCTGGCGTTGATTCGCGGGTGTTCGCACTGTCCATACCACTGATTGCTATATTTCCTATTAAAAATATCGATCTTTGGTTGGTTATCGCTCACTCGTCGATTGCGTCGGGGCCTGCAGGGTTGGCTTGGTCGCTTTGATTTAAAGTCCCCCACTGAAAATCAGTTATATAACTGAGTGGGTAGACTCTAAATAAAATTTATTTATTTATTTATAAGGCTCGAAAATGAAGGAAGCTAATCCTAACATCGTGTACATAGAACAAACACTTTTCAACTGACCCGTCCCGTGCCCGATGGTATTGAATGGGCGGGCAGTGAGCGGCCGCATTCAGTCTAGTCGGTCGGTAGCGAAGCTCTGTACCCATCCAACTACGTCACGGGTGGTGACGTCACGCACTATACAATTTCCACAATATTGGTCGTACCATGTTTAAATATTGACCGATTTCGTTCATTTCTTTTTCTAAATTCCTAAAATAAATTTAGGTTTAACATAAGTAAGCAACAAGTCAATGTGAGAGTATGACTTTAAACACCTATAGTAGGCTACATCCGCAGTCATTAATCCACTTCCGTGACACTTTCAAGCCATCTTGAATATGGCAGTTTGCATGTTTAAGTAAATGGGATCGATTAGTAGCCCAAATATTTTTCAGGATGGCCGTCAGGTTGACAGGTGGGCATACTAGCCATTAACACCAAATGATTACTAAATTCCCTTAATATGTAATAACTTCTTATTGTTTCTGTTCGTACATTCCCATGCTGCACAAGCTAAAACCATATCAAACAATGCAGTAAAATACTTTATGCATTTAAAAAGCATAAATTAAAACACCAAATCGTCATCTTGAACATGGCAGATTGACTTCAATTTGCTACGCTCGCGTCTGTTTGATTGGATATTGCTTTACGTCTCATATTTATGCAACTTGGCTAATCGAGACGAAGGGAGGGACGTAAGGGATGACGCGGGGGGACAAGGGGTGGACAGACCTGTGCTGGTCAGAACCAGCCACAAGCATATGGGGAGGGCAGGGGTTCCCCACGTCCTGGTCGTCTCCGTCTGTGTCATCATCCGTCCGTGTTTTCTTGGTCGTCGCTCGTTTGTGTGTGTTGTGTGTTTGTGTGTTATCGTTGGCTCACAGAATCTATGACCCTATAGGATTTACTTGTCCAACTGTGCTTTGTCCTAAACTATTGTTGCGGGAGGCATGGGCAAGTAAAATAGGATGGGATAACGAGGTGAACGAGGAGATGAAAGACAGATTCGTTTAGTTGGCGAAGGTTTTAGCGCGACTGGCAGGAGTGCGTATACTATGATGTCTGCCTGAACATTCATATGATGCCAAGAGCTGGAGTTTGCACATTTTCTGCGACGCTGGTCGGTTAGCATACGCCGCTGCTATGTATCTGGGAACTGAGACAAATGAAAAGTCAATGTACAACTAGTACAGGCAAAATCCCGCGTTGCACCTGTAAAAGAATTGACAATTTCACGTCTAGAGTTATTAGCCGCCACGGTGGGAGCTAGTGCACTTACAATTGACAAGACAAGGAGCAAAAAGACTGGAATCGATCCCAGGACCTTTGCCAGAGGAACGAGTAAAAGAGGCTCGTGTCTTCGAAAGTACAGGTGTTGACTTTGCGGGACCAGTGTTCTTGAAAGGAGGAAGCAAAGCCTGGATTTGTTTATTTACTTGCGCTGTGTTTCGAGCAGTACACTTGAAACTTACCACTCCATTGTCTAGTGAAGCATTCCTACAGCTACTTAAGACGTTTTGTGGCCAGAAGAGGAAAGTTTAAGGTAATATTCAGCGACAACGCAATCAATTTAATAGGATCGAATAACGCATATATCGACGTTTTACCTAAATTGATACAAGGCTACAATAGTTCACATCATACATCTATCGGAATGTCACCGGAAAGTGTGAACGCTCGTAATATATTAGAGGTGTGGCGTAATTTACAAAAGACTCAGGCCCGCATGCATAGCTTGTCCTCAGACTCACACTCAACCGATGCTTAGCTGAGGCCATCTTTAAGGCGCCCTTTGTTCAGCCATGCAGAAATGAAACTCAAACCGACCTCAGCTAAGCAGCAGCTAAGTAAAGGCTGAGTTGGGAACTACCTTATCGACATAAAACCGCTTGCTAAATCTTTGGAAAATCAGCTGTAAATTGTATTTTTGCGTTTAGAAGGCTGTGAGTGTGCCAATGCAAATGTCAACAACATGGCTGACAAGGAGAACGAATACGCGGGTCTCCTTTCACACAGGAAGAAAAAGACATTTTAAAAGAAGTTGTGGTCCAACGGGCCACAATAATAGAACAAAGAACAAAAGCACGATCACAATGTGACCGGTAGTATTTTGACACGTCTAGCTGGCCCACAGGACCCTAGAAGAA
>JAMZAV010004526.1:0-72178 GCA_024449915.1 Sweltsa coloradensis
TGAAATATTTTTTTTTTAAATTTAAAGTATGTAAAAAGTAAAATTAATTTTTGACCTTTCATGACCCAAAATTAGGTCACAATTCCCAAATTTTGTACAATATTGCATTTTCTTCTACATTTTGGTGACGTTTCATGTTCAACATGCAATAGTATCACACACATGTATTGGGTGTAAGATCTGATTGAAGCATGCCAAGGTCATTGGGTCAGTCGTGGAAAGGTCAAATATGCATGAAAATGTCGAAAATATCGAGTGGGTACTCTAAAGAAAGGAATTTTCAGTTAGATTGCTACGACAAATGTGATATTGTTCAAAATAGTAATATATCAACGTTAACCTTCAAACATGATAGTTTGAAACTTGATATTTGAACTTTTATGACCCAAAACTTTGTCACAAAGTTGTAAATTTAAAAAAATTGTACATTTTCTCATACATTTTGATTACTATTTATGTTCACATTCATTTTTATGAAAAACATAAGTATCTCACACATGTCTTTTGGTGTGTGCTCTGATTATTAGCATTGCCAAGATAATTTGGTCAGTCGTGAAAATGTAAAATATGCTTGAAAAAGGTCGAAAATATGGAGTGGGTCACGAGTCATGATTGGATGTTATCACAACGGAGATCTCTTTGTCCTTTTCGGTGATTTATAGCATTTATATTACACCGGTGTAGATATTATTTTGATGGATTTGCTGATCAAACCGAAATGTAATTCGATAATTGTAATGACAGCGAACAGATAAGAAGAAATCACATGGTTCACTAACATAAACTAACTAACTCTGCTGGCATCAGCGTTTCGAGAAGCAGAGGGTTGAGCCCCCATCGACATTGTCTTTGATTTATAGAGAGTCTTCAATAAAAACTTGGAACGACTTCGGAGGAGTACACCCAAATTCTCGAAGTTCAAGATGTCACCGCTGGGCACTGCATTCGTGATTGAAAAGGATTTCTCCAAAGCTCTCATAATAAAACTAAGATAATCGATTTTGTTTTTGAAGATTGGAAATCCGAGGAGAAGAGACAGAAACTTGTGCCAGAGTCCTCTACGTTACTTGTGAAGAGTCTTGCGTGGAGATAGCCTCCATCAGCTGGCAGCCTTGTCCTGAACTGAATTCCTCACAAGAAGAAGCTGATACTCGAATGCTGCTACATGCTAAGCATGCATCACTACAAGGCTGCAAGTCAGCAAGCATTACATCTTCTGACACGGACGTGCTAGTTTTATGTCTCTGGGCTTCGTTTCGCCATGTTCTCAAAGAGAGGGACAAAGAACAGAACACATTATACTGATGTTACCAAAATTGCGAGCTCTCTTGGACGAGATATGTGCAGAGCTCTGCCGGGACTCCATGCTTTGACAAGAAAAGCTGGCTTTTAATACGCTTCACAAGAACATTGACTTTAGTGAAGATTTAAGTCAACTGGGCCATGATTGGACACTTCCGACTATGAGTGCCTCACAAACCAACTAACTTGCACAAACGCTTATAAATTAAAAGATTGCACAAATTTTCAGTCAAATGAGGAGAGCGGTGAAGAAATTTTTGATGATTCGGATAGTGATGGCAGAATCACCACGGTTAGTTATGTTATGTTAGTGAATCATGCGATTTCTTCTACTCTGTTCGCTGTCATTACAATATCGAATTACATAAACAGTCGACCTCAGACACAAACCAATCACCTCATTCCTGGTGTCATCGAGAATAAGCAGGAAATTAATTCAATTTTTCTCCATCCAACCACCCATCATGAAGTAGCCGATATCATCAAAACACTGAATAACAAACATTCATCAGTCTTAGACAATGTTCCTGGATCTGTTCTTGCTAAATGTGGAAGTATTATATCTCACCCACTAGCATTTATCATCAATTCCTCCTTTTGCACAGGGACCTTCCCCTCCAAGCTCAAAGAGGCCAAAGTAATACCCATATATAAGCACAAAGGTAACAACCGAGATCCTAACAATTATAGGCCAATTTCCTTAACCTCCTCTTTTTCTAAAGTTTTCGAAAAAATCATGTACTCCCGTCTGTCATCCTTCCTTTCAAAACACAATATTCTTGCAAGCAATCAACACGGTTTCCAAAGGGCAAATCAACCATAACTGCCATCTTCTCATTCCTATCTGCACTATACAAGGCACTCGATCATGGCGACCTGGCTTTTGGAATATTCTACGACTTGAGTAAGGCGTTTGATACAATTGACCATAGTATACTTCTCTCAAAACTGGAATCTCTAGGTATCAGAGGTATAGCCAATAGATGGATTGCATCATTTCTATCAGACCGTTTCCAGGTAGTTAGAACTTGATAATATCGATGAAAATGATACAATTACTAAATTTCACTCCGACCCCTTAAACCTTGTCTGTGGTGTGCCCCAAGGAACGGTCCTAGGGCCCCCCATTCTTCTTACTTTATGTAAACGACATGCCCAACCCACATTTGACGTAGGCATACTGACGCAATTTGTAGATGACTCAAGTCACCTCTTAACTGCAACCAGAGATGGGCTTGCAGAACTCATACATAACTCAAATATCCAAGCAAACGCAATGTCGGAATACTGTAAAAATAACCTTCTCTCCCTTCAACCAACCAAAACTGTGTACCTTAACTTCCACTCCACCTCTAGCCCCCCTCAGAGTAGTCCCCTAATTCGCATTGGTGGCAAAAACATTATGAGAGCTGACAACGTGAAATTTCTTGGCATTACACTCTCGGAGAACCTTGATTGGTCTGCTCATATCGAAAGAGTATGCTCCAAAATAAATAGTGGGTGATTTTATGCTCAGGAGGATGAAGCCAATTGTTAGCAGCCACATATTGAAATTAATATATCATGCCCGCTCCACTCGCACATCTCATACGGGCTTCTATTCTGGGGTATGTCATCACAAGCTAATCGTGTCTTTTTACTCCAAAAACGAGCTATACGCATCATCACAGGATCCTCATGGCAGAGATCCTGCCGTAAAATCTTCCCCAAATTAAACATTCTTACCCTGGTAAGTACCCTTGTACAACTTGCCGCTATTTTTGTACGTACACATTCAGAATACTTTCCTAAAAACTCATCCATCCATACTTATAACACCCGCGCAATTTCTAACATCCATGTCCCCCATCATAAAACCTCGCAATATTCCAAAGGACCTATATACGCCTGCCTCTCCATATACAATAAACTGCCAAAACACATCAGAGACATCAAAAATCATACTACATTTATTAGCAACTTAAAAGCATTTCTAGTAGAAAGAGCATTTTACTCACTAAATGAATTCCTAACAGATTAACCCTTGTCCTCCCTACAAACTGTGTGTGTGTGTGTGTGGCTAGGCCCTACACATATATTTTAAATTCAATAATAATACCTTTCATATAATCATTATATCATAGGATAGGCTACCTATTACTCATTTCATTTTTTTCATTTCAATACTCAATTATTCAATTCAAATAACTTCAATTCTCAATACCGGTACTAGTATACCATACTAGTACTAGGCCTATACATATAACTTGATTCTCATTGAAATTCTCATTCTATTTGATTATTTATTTTATATTTAGTAAATTTATAAATTTACCTTGTTCTCCACTACAAACTTTCCCTTATAGATCCGTACTATTGGCCCTACACGTATGAAAAATAAATTCAAAAAAAATTCAATTCAAATTAAATTCAAAACTAATCCCTATTAAACATAAAACAATAATACATAATCATATCATACCATATGCTAGCGTTTTATATTATTATACATCCTAATGAACATCGTATTGTATTATCGATAACTCATTTCATTTTTTCATTTCATTATTGAATTAATCAATTCAAACAACTTCTATTCTCAATACTAGTATACTATACTAATAATACATATAACTTGATTAACATAAAATACACATTTTATTTGATTATCCATTTTATATTTAGTAAATTTTTAAATTTACCATGTCCACTACAAACTGCCCCTTATAGATTCGTACTACTACACGTATATATTAAATACAATACTAATTCCCCTTTCATAATCATTATATATATCTATTTTCATCCTAAATAACATCGTATTGTATCATATAAAACCAATTACTCATTTCATTTTTTCATTTCAATACTCAATTAATCTATTCAAACAACTTCAATTCTCAATACTAGTATACCATACTAGTAATATACATATAACTTGATTCACATGAAATATGCTTTCTATTTTATTATTCATTTTTTACCATGTTTTAGCCTTAGGAACTATTCACTCCCTCTTCACGAAGAGGTGTATACTTGTACCATGTATTAGTCTTAAGTGAATAAAGATCTACTCTACTCTACTCTATAGTAAATCCATCAAAATAATATCTACACCGGTGTAATATAAATGCTATAAAATCACCAAAAAGGACAAAGAGATCTCCGTTGTGATAACATCCAATCATGACTCGTGACCCACTCCATATTTTCGACCTTTTTCAAGCATATTTTACATTTTCACGACTGACCAAATAATCTTGGCAATGCTTTTAATCAGAGCACACACCAAAAGACATGTGTGAGATACTAATGTTTTTCATAAAAATAAATGTGAACATAAATAGTAATCAAAACGCATGAGAAAATGTACCATTTTTTAAATTTACAACTTTGTGACAAAGTTTTGGGTCATAAAAGATCAAATGTCAAGTTTCAAACTATCACGTTTGAAGGTTAACGTTGATATATTACTATTTTGAACAATATCACATTTGTCGTAGCAATCTAACTGAAAATTCCTTTCTATTGAGTACCCACTCGATATTTTCGACATTTTTATGCATATTTGACCTTTCCACGACTGACCCAATGACCTTGGCCATGCTTTTAATCAGATCTTACACCCAAATACATGTGTGTGATACTATTGCATGTGATAAAAAATGGATGTGAACATGAAACATCACCAAAAGGTAGAAGAAAATGCAATATTGTACAAAATTGGCAATTGTGACCTAATTTTGGGTCATAAAAGGTCAAATATTAAATTTTACTATATTTCACGATTATTTACAATTTATCTGTTTCTGAAATCTATTAAAAGAAAAAAGAAAAAAATCACAACAATGAGAAATTATTTATCAAAATAGTAATAATTTGACCTTTGACCTTGAATTTTAGGTAGAAAGCTACCGCTGCTGCTGGTCTATCATAAATATTCGGAGTCGTCTCTTCAAGACCTTTTCAGTGATATAGGTTAACCTTTGCCCCAAATTTTATACCCACATTCCCATTATGCAAAGGACTTACAGAAACTTTTTAATTCCGGAAACCAGCACCAAAATAAGGAAGCTGGTAAAAGACATATTTTGAAATGTTATTTTTCACGGGGGACACGCATGGTAGCAAATAAGTCACCTGTCATGGCGTCCTAAAATGGCCGCCAAAATAAATCTTAAAATGGCTGTAACTCAAGAAGTAATCATCGGATTTGGAAAAACCAGGTATTGTTTTAATGGGGTTTTGATGATCTACAAAACACGTCATTAAAATTTTACCGTAAATACAATAGTTTCAATTATATTTATAAATTATTACAATGTATTGCAATTATAGCACTTTTTGGTATATAATTATTTAAACGTAGAACTCGCTAGATTGTCATATTAATTTTCAGACTATACTATGATAACGCCAATAAATCAGAAATTTTAAGTCCGGAAACGAATTTCCTGTAACTTATTGATTATATAATTAATGAAATTAAGCATAAATGAAAACTCAATTAAAAGTTTCTTGTTCACGTACCAAAGTCACCTAGTGTATCACACAAGAACAATATGACCACAACGAACCAAAAATACTAGTTCCAAAAATAAATTCCAATCACTTTCCTATTAATTTAATTAATTCAATTAATTCAAAATAATGACAATAATCTCAATTTATTGTCGAAAATTAACACAATGTGGTCGACATTGGTATCATTTTAAAGCTCGTTTTAAGATGAATAAATTTGATGAAAATATTAAATTATTAAATTAATAAATCACAGAATTAATTACATTTCAGTTAAATTATCCCACTTTTGACATATGTATTGTTATGTATACCTTAAACTCAATCGATCGTCATAAAATATTCCACTTTACTAACATAATGCCAATAAATCCAACGTGTCATGTCACGAAACAAAAGTCCAATAACTTGCCGATTAATTAAGTAATTAAGTGAAGAATTACTTATATCTCATTATTGTTGTTTACAACCACGTAGAACATACAAAATGCCAACAAAAGTATCAAATAATTGAATCTACTACTTAATGCTACTTTACCATTAATTGAATCTACTACAAATGTATTTTCCCGTAAAATAAGCTTGCAAATGGTTCCCGAGATTGGCTGTGTTAATTTTACACAACAAATAGTGATTAAATCAATTAATTTAATTCATTCATTCATTCATTCAATTAATTAACGGTAAAGTAGCATGAACTTAATTTGGGGACAATTTATTTTAAAAATTATGTTCGCATTGTTTATATTTGATACTCCTGTTGGCATTTTGTATGTGCTACGTGGTTGTAAACAACAATTGAGATATAAGTTATTCTTCCCTTAATTAAGTACTTAATTAATCGGTAAGTTATAGGAATTTTGTTTCGTGACATGACGTTTTGGATTTATTGGCATTATGTTAGTAAAGTGGAATATTTTATGACGATCGATTGAGTTTAAGGTATACATAACAATACATATGTCAAAAGTGGAATAATTTAACTGAAATGTAATTAATTCTGTGATTTATTAATTTAATAATTTAATTTTTTCATCACATTTATTCATCTTAAAACGAGCTTTAAAATGATACCAATGTCGACCACATTGTGTTAATTTCACACAATTAATTGAGATTATTGTCATTATTTTGAATTAATTGAATTAATTAAATTAATAGGAAAGTGATTGGAATTAATTTTTGAAATCAATATTTTTTGGTTCGTTGTGATCATATTGTTCTTGTGTGACACACTAGGTGACTTTGGTACGTGAACAAGAAACTTTTAATAGGATTTAGATAATGCTTAAATTCATTAATTAATTAATCAATAAGTTACAGGAAATTCGTTTCGGGACTTAAAATTTTGGATTTATTTTCGTTATAATAGTATTATAGTAATGTTGGGACTCTTATTATATATTTTAAAGTGACCACTGACCGACATTCGGCCGTGTAGCCATCTGCTGGTATTTTCGTAGGGTAGTCTTTTGTTATAGTGTTCAAGGCTGCGTAGAGAGGGCGTTAGCTGCCGGAGTGGCCACTATGGATTGGTCAGGCAGATGCGTTTTGTTGTGGATTTGGTTGCTGGGCATTAGTAAACAAAAGAAGGTTGTTGTGATGGGTCTCGTGTGAAAAAGATCATCTGGCTTGAAGTGTTTAATACATAGTGTTACAACTACTTCTATCATTTAATTCCCCTGGTTTATTAGCAACGTTTAATTTTTGGTCCTCCGGGCCGGATAGTGAATATCCGGTATTATTGTATTAGTTGCTTCTACCTCCCTCGCGGAATTTGTGTGTTGTGAGCTATTTACCTTATCTCCTCGTCTTCCTCTGCTGCAATGGAACAACTCCTAGCAAGGAAACGTGTTTAAAAGTGTAATGTAACGCGACTTGAAAATGCCACCAACAACGTGCAGACTAGTGAGTTATCTTTAATCACCATTTATAAAGAAAGAGTGCATCAACTTTCAACGGAAAGTTACAGCCTACTTTACGCCGTCAGTGCTGCGTCGGAAGATGATGCAGTATTCGAGCAGTATGAGACTGAGATTAGCGACGTGTTTCAAAGGTTGGTGACAATTTAGGACTAGATTATGGACCTAGGAACCGATGACGGGGGGCGCTACGTCGACCACGTCCACCGATGGTAGGCCTTGATCCAGTGATGTAAGGTTGCCTAAGCTACAGATGCCGACGTTGAGGGAAAACCTTTGAAAAGCATGGTTGTCATAATTAAGGATCTATTTGAGGCTGCAGTACACAACAATTGTCATCTTTCCGGAGCTAAGAAATACAATACCCAAGGGGTCGCTACATGGTGAGGCCGCTGCACTACCCCGGGCCCCAATCCCTGTGACCAATGTGAATTACATTGAAGCTTTGGGAATTGCTAATTTCACGCTACCAAAAAAATCGGGAATTATAAATTCCATTTGAAACGCATGTTTTTCTCAGCCTGGAATTCAGCATGAGTCTGCAAGCGAGCTGCGCAAGCTTCTAGATACCACATTGGAGTGCACGCGGCCCTTTGAAGGTGCTGGGTGAACCTGTTGATCAATGGGGCTCAGTCCTGGTGTTCCACAATACTGAGAAGTTGGACGGCGAGTCAAGGCGGCAATGGGAGTTGTCGCTGCCCACCAAGGAGCCACCAACGTTTCAGCAATTGGAAAGCTTCTTAGAACATCGTGCTCGAGCTCTCGCTGCTGCTGGTAGAAACCACTAAGATCAAGGGTCCTACAACAAGCAGCACGAAATCTAGTGGACAGAAAACGGGACTTCCTCACACCACAGGTGTCCCAGCAAGTTCAGCCATGCATAAATTGTTGCAGGTAACCATTTCCCGCATAAATGTCCTGACTTCTTTAAATGCAACTGTCTCCGACCGGCATTCGTTTGTGAAAGGTAATTTTTATGCTTTAATGCATGCGATCAAGTCATTCGTCGAGAGACTGTAATTCAGCAAAAGTCACATATGTCACAAACGTCATGAACTTTACTACAATTCATTGATCGGGAGTCCTCCAAGTGGCCAACAGGATGTGGTAGCCTCTACTGAGGCATATTGTTTCATATCATTATTCATCGGAATCCTTTTCCTCAACGGTGCTACTATCAACTGCTATCATCAATGTGCGAGATTAACAAGGTATCGTTAGGCCATTACGAGCATTGTTGGATTCTGTGTCTGAAGCTACCTTTGGGTCACAGAAAACTGTGAACAGAAACTCGGCCTACGAGCACAGTCGACCCAGGTATGTGTGTCAGGGCTGGCTCCAGCAGTGTTGGCAAGTGTCGAGGCATGGTGGAACTGAACTTCACTTCAGCATTTAACAATGGGGAGACCTTTAGTGTGAAGGCCTTGATTCTACCCAAAGTGACAGGACTTTACCGAGAAGTCAGGTCAAGAAAAAAAATTATTGGTCACATCTCAATGGTTAATTCGGGCAGACCCAACATACAAGTGCCGGATGTGTAGATGTTAGGAGCTGACGTGTATCTAAGGCTCCTGCGCTCTGGCCTTTGCTCCGTAAACAGTGGCTCGCCTATCGCTCTGGAAACAGCTCTCGGATTGGGTGGTTATTGATGCTTCGGCAAAGACTTCTCAGGACATCACTTTAAATGACAAATCATGGTCGGACCCAACTTCAAGACGAATCGTGCCTATACTGATTCGATTCGGAAAACACATCATTCCTCTTGTTGCTGACATTCCCAAAATGTACCGCAAAATTCAGATTGATCAATCAGAAAACCGACTATCAAAGGATCGTGTGGAGGACGAAGCCAGTTGATCCAATTCAAGAGTTCAGACTGTTGACAGTCACTTCGGTGAGAGCTGTGCACCCTTCCCTTGCCATAAGGTGTCTTCAACAAAAAGTCCTGGATAAAGAACAGTCCTTTCCTAAGGTGGCTTCTGTTGTGCAAAAGGACTTTATGTCGATGATCTGATGTAAAGGAGCTGACAGCATTGCCGAGGCTATTGAATTGCAAGGTCAACAAATCCAGCTAACGAAGAAGGTGGCTTTGAACTCCGTAAATGGTTGTAAAGTGCACCTGCGGTATTGGAAGCGTACCAGAACCAATGCGAGAGTTAACTTTCCCCCTGACAAAGACGAGACAAGTCTGTGAAAACGCTGGGTCTTCAATGCACCAGCAACAGACCAGTTTTCGTTTCGTGTGAACCAAACTCCGAGGCAGAAAGTCATCATAAAAGCGCACGTTCTCTCTGAACTTCCCAAGGTGTTCGCCCCCCTAGGGTGGCTATCGCCAGTGATAATAAACAGCCAAGCTTCTCCTCCAATCATTGTGGCGACTTAACTTAGGATGAGATGATGCCCTTCCAGATGTTATCGAAAACGACTGGAGGAAGTATTGTCAAGAGCTGCCGTGTATAGAAGATTTTTAGAATTTACAAATGCATTCTTGCACATAAACCCAACAGCTTCAACTATTTGGTTTCTGTGACGCATCGAAGAAGCTTATGGGGCAGTCTGTATCTACGCACTCGTATTCCGACGGCTCTGTGTTCGTTAAGCTTTATGGCCGAAAAACCAAGGTTGCTCCGCTACGTCAGACAACCTTTCCTTGTTTGGAATTGTGTGGAGCTGTTTGCTAGCAAAACTGTGTGAACTTGTACAAAATCCCTCTTTGTGTAAGACCAGAGACGATTTCTTGTGGACAGACTCCACAATCGTGCTTGCTGGCTAGCAGCACATCCTAAAACGCGGGCACAACGTTTGTCGCTAACCGAGTGGCTGTGATACAAGAACTCGTTCCTCCTAACCAATGGCGTCATGTGATAAGCAGTGACAACCCTGCAGATTGTGCTTCGCGTGGTTTGACCCCTGCTGCCTTGCCTAATCAGTCATTGTGGTGGACAGGCCCTGCCTGGCTTCGAGAAACAGTGTTACCACACCCCAGTGGAAAAACATCCAGACCAGCAGGCAATGCAAAGGGAAGAGAAGACAGTTGTGATGGATACACACACAAGGCTTGAGTCTCACTGCTAGACAAGTAGTCTTCTCTTTCAAAACTTAAAACGTGGGACAGCGTGGTGCATACATTTCATTTCAAATTGCAGACTTGCTCGTGACAGGCTTTTACTGCAACCCTCGTTGACAGCATTTGAACTTAACAATGCATTGTTTCGTTGGGTGACCATCGTCCAGAGGGAAAACATTCAGCACAGATATTCGATGCCTATAGAAAGGGAAAAAATCGCTACCACCGAAGAGCCGACTGTTAACTCTGAACCCGTCATCGACGAAAACAGTGTACTTGGGGTAGGGGGCCCCGCCTTCAAAATGCTCAGGCGAGTGAAAAAACAGAAGCATCCTGAACAACTTCCGCATCAAAATTTAGACTTACAGAGTTGATTGTGATGCATGAGCATGTAAAGCACCTTTCCATGCGGGTCCCACCAGTTGGTGCAAAACAATTCTGCACCAAAACGCTTTTGGGTCATGCTGGGGTAGAGATCTAATCCGGACGTCACATCAGAAAATGCATCAGAATGTCATCGACAGCGAAATTGCCAACTTCCAACCAAGTGATGGGTCAACTCCCAGCGGCACGAGTACGTCCTGCTCGCCCCTTTCTACATTGTGGTGTGGACTAATGCCCGGCCCGTTCCTTCGGCGGAAACTTTGAAGGGAAGAAGTCGAGTAACCAACAGGGATATGTGGCCCTATTGTATGCTTTGCTACAAAGGCTATCCATCTGGAGTTAATGAGGATTTGTCTACACCAGCCTTTCATTGCAGCCTTAAGGCACTTCGTGTCTCGTCGTGGGAGGCCACATGACATCTTACAGTGATTGTGGTACAAAACTCGTGGGAGCTTCTCGAGAACTTCGAGAGTTCTTCCAAACTCATCAGAACTTCGGACCATCAAGATGCTTGGGGAAAAACGGCAACTAGCTGATCAAGGGGTTTTTTTTTTTTTTACCACGTGGCATTTTAATCCTCCCTGCTGCCCCTCACCAAGGAGGGCTTTGGGAAGGGCGGTGTAAAGTCGATGGAAAAATACCATCTCCGGAAAGGGAAAATTGTTGACAGCACCACTCTGACCTTCGAAAGAGTGTCAACCATCCCTGACACAAATTGAAGCCTCCCTCAATTCCCGTCCCTTGACTGGGGCCATTTCCAAACGAATCCCAATGATCTCTTGTCTTAACACCCGGCCACTTCCCGATTGGAGACTTCCTACTAGCCGTTCCTGAACCAGACTTGACATCACTCAAGGTTAACCGGCTTTCAGTGGCCTGTCCAACCGACGACTCAACACTTCTGGTGTCGTTGGTCCATGAGTACCTATCTCGGCTCCAACAACGACCAGGGGTGGGCACACAAGCCAATCCAGCTGGCGCTTGGTGCTTCTCAGGACGAAAGGCTCCTCGCTTCAGTGGAACTTGGCAGGGTCGTGGTACCCATCCGGTTCTGACAATCAAGTGAGGTCGGGCAACAGTGAAAACATCAAGTGGAGTTGTGCACAGACCTATGTGAAACTATCTGCTTACTTTTGGGGGAAATAATTGATGTGATCTTGGTTTTGTGTAATTGGCCTTCAGGTCATTGTGTGTTTGGTTATATTGAAATCTATGTTCGAAGTTGGGGGAAATGTTGGGACTCTAATTACATATTTAAAGTGACCCTGATGCATTCGGCGTAAGCCATCTGCTGGTATTTCTCGGGTAGTTTTTTTAGTGTTCAGGCTGTCTGAGAGGGCGTAGTGCGGAGTGGCCACTTGGTTTGGGGTCGGGAAGATTCGCTTGTTGTGGATTTGGTTGCTGGGATAGTAACAAAAGAAGGTGTTGTGATGGGTTTCGTGTGAAAAAGACATCGCTTGAAGTGTTTAATAAATGTGTTCATTACTTCTATCATTAATTCCCTGGTTTATTAGCAACAGTATAGACGCGAAATTAGACGCCACTCCTGTCCGCGGTCGTAGCGACAGTGCCTTCTCTGCCACCATGCTTGCAGTATATAAGGGGGCGGTGCGGGAGGGGGGGCGCAGTCGTGAAAGTGCGGGATAGGGGAGGCCAACAATGGTAATACCTTGGTTGGGGCGGGACTTTTAATTTCTGATTGTAGTGAATACTGGTTACCTCCCCGGACCAGCTTGAGCAGTGCCTCCCGACCACCGGCCGGGTATATAGGTAAAAACGAGCGGCGTGGTAGAGAGAGTGCGAGCCCGCGAGCGAGAAAAAACAAGACCCGACCCCGTTCAAAAGGCGGAAACGCAAAGTATCTCGGTGTTAATTTTCGAGTACGATGTATTGATAGCAAGAAATGATAAAGATTGACGCCAAGGGGAAGATTGAGCACATCTCACTACTAATGCGGGACAAAACTAATTACTAATCAGACATGGTCCAATTTAGTTTCCCTCTGCGGGAATCACTTGGGACTAACCTACATTAAGTTCGGATGATTTGGACAAACTTATCAAGTACAATCAAAGAATCATCTCACTACCTTTGATTCCAGATGCTGGGGGGTTTTTATCCTTGAAGTACAAGGGTCTTAACATATTCGGGCTAATGGGAAGCATATATACAGAAAAAATTATTTGCAAACCTGAAAAATCAAAAAAACCCTTACGTGTTAAGGAATTATTCATCTGGTAGCATTCATAGCATATCTTGAACATTCATTTCACGGAAATAGATCTTAGATGGCAGCTTGATCAGACATCTGGTTCCCTAAGTAAATAGAGTTTTAAAACATCCTGCACGAAACTAGTGGCCTAAAAATGACGTCACTGTAGGCCCCTCTCGAGTGGGACCGAGCGTGTAGCCGGTCCGCGGGCCGGTCGGGGGGTACGAAGTACCGGCTTCAAGCCCGTCAGTCGATTTCTCGCAGCTGTGCGTTCGTTTGTAGAGCACCAATTATGATGTGAAGATGATGTATGATGATGATGATGAATTTATCAGTTATGATGATTATGATCAAGTAAGGAGTATACACGTGCTTCATTCCTCGTATGGATAGTGACTCGCTTTGGAAGATACTTGAGTCTTTCTTTGGGTAGATCTAGGGCACTGGTAAAACATGTTATTTTGTATGTAAATCACATTCATTATGATCTAGGTACCAATATGAAACATTTTTGGGATATACGTTTTAGCAGTACGTCATGCGGGCAATATAATATTCTGTGTGATGGGTGATGTGTGTTTGGGCTGGTGTTTGGGGGGGGGGGGGCATCTCACCCTATAGTCATCTGTGTTTTTTTTATTAGAAATGATATGTATTTGTTTGAATACGAGTGCGTTGTAAGTGCGTGGAAAGAAGTATCCTCAAGTATCGCATAACTTATCACGTATACAACAAGATTGCGGCTGGGTGTTTACGACCGCTCAGATAAATGTGAGTGCGAGCTTGTGTCATTTTACAGTCGTGTTAGGAAGGTTTCTTTTTCAAATGTTATTGTCTGCTAGAGGGTTTGGGACTTAAGTTGGGTTGAACCTCGCGCACAACGCCCCTTCGTAAGAATGACTGTTTTTTATCATTGATTTTGAATGATTCTACATATGATGGTTATTGCTATACATGCATTTGCTCACAATATTAGGACAAAATGTACAGGGAAAAAATATAAAATAAATATTTTTATGAAAATAAAGACAAGGAGACAATAGTTGCGGGTATGCTTATGATAACTTATCACATTTTGGGAAAAACCGAGAAATGATAGCTGTTTGTGTAATTTATTTTCTATTATTATTTTTATATTCACCTGCACTTGATCACCATTTTATATTTGGGACTAACATACACCATTATAATATAGCATCGATATTATTACACTATTATTCAGCTGATGCAAATTCTTTCACCGCACTTTTGAATGATGATACTATACTGCAATGTGATATCTTTATGCGGGGCGGGGGCCCGAGCGTGCATACGAAGCTCAAGTCAGCCAGCGAGCCGGGCGTACAATGACGTCATTCACGTTCGGCCGGAAAACCCCCTAAAATCGCTGCCGAGCGCAGCAGAATTTTTTGGGATTTTTCCCTTTTAACCAACGTTCTAAAACATCAACACCTTTAACATATTAAAATTTTTCCAAGTTGATATACCGACTTTAAGAACCAGAGACTATTCAATGAAAAGAGGATATGTTGTGAAAAACTAGGGATTGATATCCAGGACTCAGCTGTAAAACGGGAGGGTTTAACGCTGGAAGGAAGAATGCTGGATCATTAACCAAGGAAATTCGAGAGTCTCTTCGTTTGAAAGAATACAATAAGAGTGGTGTGATTTTCCCTCAAAAGGTAAATGAGTTGTGTTATGCCAAAAATATATCCCAGTGAACAAATGGGTAGCAAAGAAAACTGGACTTTCAAGTCCGAATGGCGAGACGCCCTAAAAATGACATTTAATGTGGCTCCAGTTCGATTTCTCCATGGCAGAAGCATGAACGGTAACCGTTGTGGGTCGTTGGGGATAGCGAGATAAAAAACCCTTCCTCACGTTCTTGGCTTCTGGAGAGTTACAGAGGAACAGTTGTCATAACCATGTCCGGTCTCTAATCGCCAATCAATTTGGGAAAACTGGGCTGGGAAGTAGCTGAAGAAGTGAACGGCCTTGTCTTCATTTGGGAAAAGTATTCGACGGATCGACATCATAGTCAGTTAATTCAACTACAAGGGAAGGTTTCATACTTGACCCGACGTTACGCTTTGCACGGCAGTGGAGATCAGCTGAGCAAGTAAACACTGAAAACAGGACATCTACAAACCAACAATACCTTTACTATGCAAACAAATACTATGCAGACCCAATACAATATTTCATCGGATTGTTTGGTGGTGCAAGGGGGACAGTCCAAAGTTTTTTTTTTGATTTTTGCAATACATTTAAATTGGGCAAAGCACTGATAAAAGGGGTTTTCAATGGTGGCTTTAAAAAGGTTCCATTGCTATTCTTAGGAATCACCTTTATGGTCTTGACATATCATTTTTTAATTGTATTATTTTTACTCATTCTTGTTTTTGTATTTAAATTTTAAACCTCTTTTTAATTGTTATTATTCAATGAATGTTATTTTTATGCTGTGTCCTTGTGGCAATTGTATTTGTACAACACAGTTTTGTTTTGTTGAAAATAAAAGTTCCCTCTCTGAAAATTTTATGACAATCTAGCGAGTTCTACGTTTTTAAAAAATAATTTAATTAATAAAAAAAAAGTTTTAGAGGGTGACAGGTACCACGTACTATGGGCAGATGCTCTATCTGTCACTCTCGCATTAATTTTAATATTACATGTCAATTGTTGTACACAAATAAATGCAAATATTAATTAATAAAAAATATATATTTTATTTTTTTTTTTATTTATTTATGTCTCTTTTTGCAACAGGCAATGTAGCCCACTAGTGCAAATTTAATAGAGAAGGGAGGAGGGGAAACCCGGTACCGGCACATAGCCTACTCCTACCGAAAAGTACCAAGGGCAACAACGGTTTTACGTCCCATCCGAAAGGACGGTGAAACTTTTGACAGTCATATAGGTTCCTCCACTAACCCGGACTGCCGAGCAGACGGCGCCATGGAGAACGAAGCTGTCAAACAAGTTTACAAACCCCTAGCCTGCTCTAGCCAGCGATATACGGGGTGTTTCGGGGCAGAGCGGCGCACCCACTCAACCCATGCCAACGCCCGATGTTGCTTAACTTCAGTGTTCCAGTGGGAAACTGGTTAAACGACCGCGGCAAAATCGCTATATATATATAAAATATACCAAAAGTACTTTTAATTGCAATACATTTTAATAATTTATAAAAAATAATTGAAAAAAAATATTGTATCACGGTTAAAATTCCTAATGACAAATTTTTTGTAGAGCATTAAAACCCCATTTCAACAATACCTGGTTTTCAAAATCCGATGATTACTTCTTGAGTTACAGCAATTTTAAGATTTATGTTGGTGACCATTTTTAGGACGCCATGGCAAGTGACTTATTTTCTACCGTGCGTGTCCCCCCTGAAAAAAAAAACATTTTAAAATATGTCTTTTTCCAGCTCCTAAATTTTGGTGCTTGTTTCCGGATTTGAAATGTTTTTACGCTTGTTCCGGACTAATACCCGTTGCGAGTTTCAGATCAAATAGCTTTTCTATTACTGCGATCTACTTCCCCCATTTAACATGGCAGGCAATTCTGACAAGATTTGGTGGCGCTATTCTATCTTTAACGGTGCAGTACATCACTTCCCCCCCGCCCGCAGCCCACAGCTGACAACAAACGTTCACTTGGGGAACTTCTATTTCTTAGCCTATGTTGAAAAAAGTTTCCAATCCAACCCGCCATCTAGACATGTGGGACACATAAATTATTTCTATATTTTTAAGTAACTAATAAAAAATTTTAATAATCAGTTTCTGTGTTACTTCGCGTACAGTAACTATTTCTTCAACCTTTGAAACATTTCCGTAATTTCAATGACAGTGTCAAATGGCAATAATTACTTAATTTGTTTTTGCACTATTCCATATATTTTAAGATAAAAAAACTAAAGAATTGATTCATAAGAAACATTTTTTAAAAAAACCAACACCTGAAACATGTTTGAACATTGTTCTCCGCAGAGCGGGAAAGGGTGACAATGCAAGAAACGTTTTTCAATCGGGGGCACACTTTGGAGATCTGCTTAACCTCCTTTGCCAACAGCACGTGGTGTTCCTAAGTGATCACCCACTCAAGTAACGACCTCGCGCGATGTTGGTGACTTCGGTGATCTATCGAGAAAACCGGTTGTATTTAAGCAACTAGTAGAACAGGTATTATTTATTTAAATTATTTCAAATGATTGATGTCAAAAGGATGGGAAGAGACAGATTGACCAGAAGAATGATGGAATTTTGAAATTCCAGGTAGGAGACTAAGAGGCAGACATCGACAACAATGGCAGGATAGTATGAGGAAAGATGCTGAACAGCGAGGAGGAAGCTGGAATATGGTGGAAAGGGGAAAAGTCGTACCAGAAGAGAAGAAGACTGATAGGCCTGGGAAAAAAAAAACGAAAAAAAAACCAGTGGAAAACCACTACTCAACCCGACGCATTGGAACAGAGTGAAGATCATAATAACGGTATTCAGGGGTCGAAAAATTAACGCTCGCCCGAGGCTAGTGTAACTTTGGTCGGGCTAGTAAAAATCTTATTTCACTAGCCCCACAGGTGAGTCCTTTTTTTAGTGCCGTTCAAAAAATCTAAATATTTTGCACCGATATCCTAAAACGAGGTCCCAGTAGTTGTGTGGTACCTAGTAAGGAAAAGCGTTCTATATAGGTAAGAAAATAAAAATCTCTTAAATTTAGGCTAATAATATTAATATTATTGTGGAAAATTTGTTCAGGTCACTCCCCAGGCCCACACTCACACGTCAAACCCTGCGAATATTGTGATTTAAGAGGAGTCGCGAGGCTTCCGCGGTCACTAGTTTAGGCGTACAGCTTTTCTTTTTTTCGGGTTAACGGTTTATAACAACGTTATTAAATTTTACATAACGTTAATAAAGAATAAATAAATGATATTTAGTACGCGTATTCCTTAATAAATTAATTGATTTTGAATTAAAAAAAAGAAAATCACCGTAATTTACACATTTGGTCAACTTCGGGAAATTTTTTTCAAGTGTACTGATTTTCTAAACGCAAATTTGCATACTGGATATCAACGTCAAAATAATTGTGAACGCGCAGGTTAATTGGTTTTAAAAGTACGATGAAGGGTTGGTGGGAATTTCCAGAATTGAAATCCATGTTGGAATTTTCCCATTTTTTCACGTTTTGGACTTATGTCTCGCAATGGATCATTTAAAGGGTTATTTTTTACAACCAAGTGCAGTTAGCAATATAAAAGTACTTATTAACATTAATTCAAATTTGGTAAAGATATTACCAACAATTCAGCAGAAATAATCAACCCTGAGTGCGCGCATTTTGAGTTTGGGGCCCAAAAATTCACGTATGGTCGTTTTATATCAATATGACATATTTGATTGGGGCTAGTAAAAATGCTCTCAGGCTAGATGACTATTGTTGCCATTAGCCGAAGGGTAGTGGGAAAAAAAATTAATTTCAACCCTTGCCCGGGATTAATGAAGTACTTTAAGGAGTGGACAAATCCACCCAAAATGTAGCGGCCAGAAAAAATTAGTACAGACCAGCAGTGGTTGGGAAGTAGCAAAAAAGGTTTCGTGGAACACCTGGGGTATGGGGCAAAGCCCAACTGACAAGAGCCATTAAAGGCGAAGGCGAAAAAAAATTTTTATGACTACATTAGGTTTTTTATTACTACAATTTAGAAATTGAAAAAGTCCGCCCCAACCGGAAATCGAACCACGGATCTCCCGCATTCCAGACAGGCGTCTTAACCACTAGACCATCAGGACGGGTACATTTTAACCTCTTAATTGTAGTTGCATTTTACATCTGAATGGATGGAACAGTACTGCAACGAAAAACTGTTGCCTTTGACAGACCACCAAACATAAATTATAATGTCATTACCTTACGCAGGGATGAGCGAGAGTTTATTTCTCGATTGGTTAATCGGGAAACACTCCCGTAGGTGGAAATTGTTATTATTTACTACAATTCAGAAATTTTTAAGTCCCGCCCCAACCGGGAATCGAACCTCGGATCTCCCGCATTCCAGAAAAGGCGTCTTAACACTGGGACCATCAGGACGGGTACATTTTAACCTGTTAATTGTAGTTGCATTATACATCTGACAGAATAAATCGAGAAATAAACCCTCGCTCATACCTGCGTAAGGTAATGATATTATACATAGGAAAACGCAGTTGGACGCGTTTATAAGCGAGCACGTGCTATATAATTTGTTGATGGTCCAAATTTCAACCTGATCTGAATCTTCGGCAACTGCTATCATGAGCCAAAAAGCTCCAGCTTCGTGCGACTGAAATGTAATTTCCATCTACACTATTTTCGGATCAAAATAAAATTAACATATTCGTGACGGGATGGACATTCTAAATGATTTGGCCACCCCATATTTTGTCGCCGTTTAGTTGAAAAAAAACTTTCGATTAACGTTAATGTAACTTTATAAATTTTGAACGATTTTTCCACAAAATTAATGGCATTCAATCCCGATCGAAGCTTGCGGATGGTCCAAATTTCAACTCGATCCGAACCCCGTTCGACCGCTATCATGAGCCAAAAAAGTTTTAGCCATTGTTATTTATTGACTAATGCATACCAAAACCTGCTCCTGCCCCCTTGTATTTTGCACACAATGGCTAATCCATATTACTAGTGTACTTTTTGTGAATGGATGAATGAAAGTTTTTTAAACTATTGTAGATTTACATAAATAGATTTAAATCAAAAAATTTGCATAAACATTTCCATATACCTAGAAAAAATTTTAACTTTGCAATAATTAAGCGAGCGAAGCGAGCGTTTCCATTTGACTCTGCCGGAAAAAATAGTCACTGGTTTTTTTTTTGTTTTTGTTTTTTGTTTGTTGTATGTCTCGCCATAACGTTCGAACGGAGGGTCGGATCGAGTTGAAATTTTGACCATCCGCAAGCTTTGTTCTCGATTGAATTGCCATTAGTTTTGTGGCAAAAACTTTCAAAAAATTACAAAGTTATATTAAAGTTTTAAACGTTTTTTTTTTTTTAAACTAAACGGCGACAAAATCTGAGGGGGTCAAATCATTTAGAATGTCCGTCAGTACACGAATTTGTTTATTTTATTTTTTATCCGATAAGTAGGTGTAATGGAAATTAATTTTAACAAAAGTAACGTTACCATGGCAACGAAAAGCCGAAAGAAGCTAGAGCTTTTTGGATCATGATAACGTTCGAACGAGGTTCGGATCGAAATTGAAATTGACCATCCGCAGCTTGATGTGGAAGAATGCCATAGTTTTGTGGAAATCGTTCAAAAAGTTACAGAAAAAAAAAGTTATCGAAATTTTTTTTAAAAATAAAAGGCGACAAAATCTAAGATGGCCAAATCATTTAGAATGTCCGTCCGCCAAGTTTAATTCATTTTGATCCGATAAGTAGTGTGGATGGAATTACTTTTAACAAAAGTACGTACCATGCAACGCAAAGCGCACGAGGGCATATGCACTGCCACCTAGAAGTAATCAAAATACTATCGAGAAACAGTGTATTATTTGTAACCAATAGTTAAAATAGTTTTCCCAAAGGGAAATTATGTCAAGTCCTCTAGATGGCGGTGGGTTTCACGGGTTACCAAATTCCTGGCTATAATAAATATATTTGGAAACATGGTCCGTGGGGAAACAAACGTCGGGAAAATTTAAATTTAAAAAAAAATGTGCAATGTTGGTTAGCTATAGCACGTGCTCGCTTATCAACGCGTCCACTGAGCGTTCCTAGTGTATTGAACTAGGCCGCCTCGCGAACGCTTTTTCCAGTCGCTTGCTGGATGAGCATTTTTGGAATATTTCAATCCAATGATTAAATTTTATGTGAATTCCTTCCTTTTCTATAGTTCTTGATATACTTGTTCTTATACCAAAGTAAAAGGCTTATATTAAAACCTTTTCAATGAATTTTTTTCAAGGGCACTACAGCACCATAATCTTTGTCAATTTAAAATATGAACTTAGCCCACCGTTTGGTCAAAACGGCAAAATATCACGAAATATGTATTAAAACGGAGAAAAAAATTCAAAGTACGATTCTATAAACAATATTTTTCAAATGACTCAAAATCATAACATTTTATAGTTCAGTGATTTTAACGTTCTTTAAAGTTTCCATCCTATTCGGGAGTAGCCGTTTTGCAATATCCAAAAATATCGCACTAAAAATCGAAAAAAAATCGTAAAATACGATATTTATGAAGATTATATTTCTTCGAGTGTACCCAAAAACAATTTCAGCTCTAAGTCAGAGATTTCGAAGGTCCCATCCAATTTTCATAAGCTCGCATATGCCGTTTTGCCTTTTGAGAGCGACAAACAGGCAAAAAAACTAACAAAAAAAACAACCGAGCTATTTTTCTTGGGGTAACGTAAGTAAAAAACACAAAAACACCAAGTCAAATTGAAGTCTTCGCTTCGCCATCCCAAAAAGAAGTGGTTGGAGAAAGAGAAGGCTTAACATGCTTATCCCGCCATCAATAAAGACGACAATCAAATCAAAATTTTCCCTTTCACGGTAACGGTACTTTGTTTTAATGAATTTCCATCTAACACTTATCGATCAAATAAAATTAACATATTCGTGGGCCGACGGACATTCTACCAATGATTTGGCACCTCAGATTTTGTCGCCGTAAAGTTGAAAAAAACTTTTGATTAAACGTAACTTTTTAAGTTTTTGAACATTTTGCCACAAAACTAATGGGATTCAATCGAGAACGAGCTTGCGGATGGGCCAAATTTCTACTCGATCCGACCTCCGTTCGAACGTTATGGCGAGACATAAAAAAACTAACAAAACAAAAAACAAAAAAACAAAAAAAAAAACAAAAACAAAGCTAGTGACTATTTTTCCAAAGAGTCAAATGGAAACGCTCGCTTTGTCGCTTAATTAATGTTTTGGGGGTCAGTTCAAAGGCAAAAGTTTTTCGTTTCAGTACTGTTCATCCATTCAATGTAAATGAACTACAATTAAGAGTAAATGTACCTCCTGATGGTCTGTGGTAAGAGCCTGCCTGGAATGCGGGAGATCCGTGATTCGATTCCGGTTGGCGGACTTTTAATTTCTGAATTTTAAGTAAATTATTAGGCGACGGTCGTTCGCCCGCAAGCGCACGCGACTGTTAAAGGCATGACTACTCGACCCTGTTACATCTTTCCGATGGGGGGTTTCAGCTATCGCCACGCCGTCCCGAAAGATTACAATCTTGAAACTCGGGATATGAACTGATATGTGGGCCATCATTTTCCAAAAAAAAAACACCCCGGGTCCGATAGCCGTTCTGTGTTAGAAAGTGCGTAAATATCGACGATAACGTCGGCTGAAATTTGGTTGGTTGGTTGGTTGGTTGGGGGGTAGTGGATCTGACAGAGAGGAATAAAAGCCTACAGAGAAAAACAGTACATCTAGAACTATGAAAATTGAACCACACTTAGATGTACCTCAGACTCACAAACTTCCCGAGAGACAAGATATCCACCCCCAACACCCCTAAATTATCCCCTAATTAAAATTCAACCAACCCAAAATTTATTTTAGTCAAATTGTATTAAATTATATTTTTGTATTTAACCCAAACGGTTTTTCTCATTATAAACCACATTTTGTCACCCCATCCTAATAGTTTATATATTTTTACCTGATGTTCCAGCATCACCAACAGGCACCTTATGAGTTACATTAAAGAAATTTGACATGATGGTACATAAAATATGGAAAAATAATCCGCCAGAGGCAATTAAGCGATATTCCACCCCAACACCCCTAAAACTGGGAAAAATTCATAGCTCTAATCTAAATTATGTTTATTTAAATTAGTTATAAAATTATGTTTTAATGTTTTTAATCCAATCGGCCTATTCTCATTTCCTAAAACCCATTTTTTCAACCCCCATCCTTATAGTTTTTTATTTTAACTTGATTCCCGATTCCCATGAAGGCACCTAATGAGTATCAGCATGAAATTGGCATGATGGTACATTCTAAAATAAAAATCATTCCCGAGAAGAAGGATATCCACCCCCAACACCCCTAAATCATCCCTAAATTGGATAATTGATAACTCTAACAAAATTTTGAATTTTTTATTTGTTTTTAAAATTTTGTTTAATGTGGTTTAACCCAATCGGCCTATTCTCTTCCTTGTCACATTTTTCAACCCCCTCCCTAAAAATTTTTAAAATTTTTACCTGATTTCAACATTCACCATGAAGCACCAAATGAGTTATCCCGCATGAAATTTTACATGAGCTACATACTAATTAAAAATTCATCGCCGAGAGGCAAGCGACATTCCACCCCCAACACCCTAAATAATCCCCTAAAATTGGAATAATTCATAGCTGTAACCTAAAATTGAATTTTTTTTAAATTAGTTATTAAAATTAAAGTTTTAATGTGTTTTAACCCCAAACGGCATATTTCTTATATAAACCACATTTTTTCAACCCCATCCCTAATAGTTTAATTATTTTTATCTTTATTTCCAGCATCACCACGAAGGCACCTAATGAGTTATAATCATGGGAAAATTTTTCATTAGGTACATAATAATATGAAAAATAATCCGCCGAGAAGCAAAGCGATATTCCACCCTCAACACCCCCTTAAATTGGAATAATTCATAGCACTAAACTAAAATTGATTTTTATTATTAAATTAGGTGGTTATTTTAAAAATTTTGTTTTAATGTGTTTTAACCCAATTGGCCCATTCTCATTTCCTAAACCCCATTTTTTCAACCCCCATCCCTTATAGTTTATATTATTTTTAAACCCTTTATTTCCCGTATTCACCATGAAGGCAAACCCAATGAGTATCAGCATGGAATTTGGCATGATGTAAAATACTAAAAATGAAAAAATAATTCGTCGCGATGCAAGCGATATTCCCCCCCCAACATCCCCTAAATCAGCCTCTAAAATTGGAATAATTCATAGCTCTAACCCAAAATTGTATTTTATTTAAATATAAATTATGTTTAATGTGTTTTAACCCCAAAAAGCCTATTCCCATTCCTAACAAAATTTTCAACCCCCTCCCTATTTGTTTATATTATTTTTACCTTGGTTTCCAGCATTCACCCCTAAAGGTACCGAATGAGTTATCAGCATAAAATTTGGCGTGGTGGTACATAATAATATGAAAATAATAATCCACGAGGAGGACAAGCGATATTTACCCCCATGTTCCCTACCGCTTTTACTTTGGGAAAAACGTTATTTGTATTTAAATTCAATTTTTAAAATTTTAATTGCTGATTTAATAAATAAAAAAATAATAAAAATAAATTTTATTTAGAGTCTACCACTCAGTTATAGAACTGATTTTCAAATGGGGGACTTTAAATCCAAAGCGACCAAGCAAACTTGCAGGCCCCGACGCAATCGACCCCAGTGAGCGATACCAGCCAAAGATCGATATTTTTAATTGGAAATATTGCAATCAGTGGTATGGCAGTGCGAACACCCGCGAATCAAGCAGAATCAACAAGGCGATTCAGAAAACTCTGAAATTTATTTTGTGCTCGTTGCTAGGGCGGCTCCAAAATCACCGTTTACAAACTCCTAAGACAAAAACTGAGGACTGAATCCAAATCAAAGTTAAAAAACTTGACTTAACGGGATGAACCCTGGACTTTGCATTGGAAAAGATACGGGTAACCACAAGACCAACGAGTCACCAATTATGCGTCCAAAGTGTTATAGTCCGGCCCACAAATATTCACACAAAAACCCCAAGACGACATTAAACATATTAAAATTTAATAAAACATTGTTTTTTGCCAACTAGTTTCCCACAGAATGTAACAAAAAAGATGATAGCTTTTGTTTCTAGACAATCTGGTTTTAAACGCACTGTTCCCCACCTTTAAAGCGTATTTCACATGTTTAAGCCGATATGAAACAAACAACAAAAAGATGTGATATCCCCCCAAATACAAAATTGGTAAAAAACGGCAGCCAAGCTCTCCTTCCAAAGTCTTCGGCTGTGAATGCTGTGAGATATAGAAGTTGAGCCAAGCATTTTCATTCTTTCTCCCAAGTTTCGCATTGAAAAGAAGTAATCATTTCCCCCTGTTGACGAGCGCCAAGCCAACCATTTTCGTGGTAAAAAAGTTAAATTTTAAACTCAAAATCATAAAAAATTACTTGGTATTTTTGGTACGAAACTCTAAAAAGTCAATGGCCAAGTAATTTTTTTTTATGATTTTGAGTTTAAAATTTTAACTTTTTTTACCCCCGAAAATGGTTGCTTGGCGCTCGTCAACGGGCGAAATGATCTTACTTTTTTTCAATGCGAATTTGGGGAAAAAGAGTGAAATGCTTGGCCCTCAACTTCTATATCTCACAGCATTCACAGCCGAAGACTTTGGAAGGAGAGCTGGCTGCCGTTTTTTTACAAATTTTTGTATTTTGGGGGATAACAATTACACTAAGGGAGTGTTTCTCGACAACCAAATCGAGAAATAAAACCTCACTCATAGCTGCGTTAGCTAATGACATTATAATTAAAGTTTGGTGGTCGTTCAAAGGCAACAGTGTTTCGTTCCAGTACTGTTCCATCCATTCAGATGTATAATGCAACTACAATTAAGAGGTTAAATGTACCCGTCCTGATGGCCCTAGTGGTTAAGACGCCTGTCTGGAATGCGGGAGATCCGTGGTTCGATTCCGGATGGGGCGGATTTTTTTAATTTCTAAATTTAAAATAAAAACAATTAAAAAAAAAATACATTAGGTTTGATTGCCTAATACACAATTTAAACCCAAATTTTGTATCAATAATCATGTATGAAAACACTCTCCAATATAAGCTGCACGAGGTGGATCACACTTGTTTTCCATGCCACCCTTTTGGAAATAAATTATTTAAATAATATATAACATTTATGTTCTTGATGATTTACGGGCCAGCATGAAGATTTTACTTGCCCGGGCAACCAAGAATTTTCACCCCTGACTGGAGTACTAACTAGTATCTAGGCCTATGTACTACTACTTTGATAATTTTACATCTTCATTGTATTAAACTGATATAACTTTAAAGCTTTGAAATGTAAGACATGCCTTTTACTTAGAGCTACAGACAAATAGCAAATTTCAAAAAACAAAAATTTTGCACTTTTATTTAACAATTAAGCACTTTGTAGCATTTTCAAATTACAAATTTAGCACATTGGAACAAAATAAAAAATTGCAATATTTAGTAGAAAGGTTGCATATTTTATTTAAACTATAAATTCTCAGAATCGAATCTTTTATTATTCGAAAATTTTATTCGTCGTTCTAATCCGAAATGGTGAAAATTCAAACTATTCAAAGAATTCGATTTTTGGAGCAAACACCCGAAAAACTCGCACAAAAATCGATTAAAAGATTTTATAGTATGCAATCGATCTAGTGACATCATGGCCGCCGCGTACCTCACTGAAGAGTTACCGTTGCACGACGGTGAGCGTAGAGAAAAAAACAAAGTGAACATGCTGGCTAACTTAAGGTCAGTACTGGCATGGTTGTAACTCTGCCGGGTTCGGTTGCAGGACGGTGAGCGTAGAGAAAGAAACAAGGTGAACATGCTGGCTACCTTAAGGTCAGTACTTGGCATGGTTGTAAACTCTCCCGGGTTCGGGGGCAGGACGGTGAGAGTAGAGAAAGAAACAAAGTGAACATGCGGCTACTTTAAAGGCTAGTTCTTGGCATGGTTGTAAACTCTGCCTGGTTCGGTTTGCAGGAGGGTGGGGGTTTAGAGCATGAAACAAGGTGAACATGCTGGCTTCTTAAGGTCATACTTGGCATGGTTGTAAACTCTGCCGGGTTCGGGGGCGGGACGGTGAGAGTAGAAAAAGTAACAAGGTGAACATGCTGGCTACCTTTAAGGTCAGTACTGGCATTGTTGTAAACTCTTCCAGGTTCGGTTGCAGGACGGGGGAGAGTAGAGAATTGAAACAAAGTGAACATGCTTGCTCCCTTAAGGTCATTACTTGGCATGGTTGTAAACTCTCCCGGGTTCGGTTGCAGGACGGTGAGCGTAGAGAAATGCGCTGGTGTGACAGAGCAGAACTCCCAATATGGTGCCGCTTCGGTACGTGGACTCTGAAACCAACGTGGGAGGTTATTTTGTGTGATACATGGGGAAGTTTTTAATAATGCTACTCTAAAAGAAATTATACGCATGAGTTAACAAGGGTGTTTCCAATGGCCACACGACAAACGAGGGATATATCTCTGGACTACCCTCCTCATGCACAAAGATTTACCGGTGGTACATGTGTCTCGTTAAAAAAGTTTGGGTTGACTTGGGCAAATTTATAATGTCAATCCATAAGGCTTTAAAAACTGTATGCAAAGAAAGTTGCGTCAGTGGACTTGCGCTCGTTAGTTGCTAGAGTCGGAAAAATTGTGCATGTTGACCCTTACTTTTTGTTTAATAATAATAACAATTTTTATTGATTCATAGCAATTGTCGGAAAAGTTTGCCCCGACTGGGGATCGAACCCAGATCCTCCCGGCTTAACGTTCATAGCTCTACTAATTGACTACCGGGACCACAGAACAAACCTATCTAGGGCGACGGTCGTCGCCCGGCAGAACAAAGCGCATGCGACCGCCGACTGCTTAGGCGACAACGAACTCCCAACCCCTTTTATACAGCTACGAGAGTTGGGGGGTTTTCAGCTTCTGCACACGCCGCCCCAAAAGAGTTACAATCTTGAAACTCGTATATACCTGGTATGTGGTCCATGACATACCAAAAAAATCACCCGATCCGACAACTCGTTCTGTGTAAAAAAAGGCCCTCACATCGTCAAAATTCCTTCGGCTGGCTGGTGGCTGGGTGGGTGGGTGGGTGGGTTCTGGCTGGCTGGTGCTGCTGGCTAGCTATATAGTTCTCCGCGGAGTTTAAATTTAGCCTACGGGAAAAAACGGTAAATCTTAGAACTATAAAACTTGGACCACACTTAGATGTACTTAGACGCAGTGACGTTTCCCTTTCAAAACCAAAATGGGGTTAACAGGGACAGGAGAAAATCAAAATTTGGATGATAATCAAAACCCCGTAATTTCCAAGGGTGGAAATTTGTACAAACTTGAAATTATAAACATGCTTTTAACCATTATAAAATCTTGCGTCCAAAACACAAGGGGCTAAATTTGGGGATGACCATGGGCCCAAAAAAGACAAAAAACATATCTGACTTTAAGAAATTAATCATTTCAAAGAAAACGCTACAACTGAGATGTTTCAAAAAGTGGAATGCATTTTGATATATCTCTTCTTAATCACTTTGAATATGGAAACCCAAAAATTTGGGGAACGGGTACCGGAGAAATCAAAATTATCAAAAGTAGGTAATTCCACACTCTTATGAAAAATACGCTATACTGAGAAAACGGTTCATCTTATAACTTTTAAACTTGGGCCACATCTGATGTACCCCACATAACCAAAAACCGGCATTGGGACCGGGGCAATCAAAATCAAAATCAAAACGCGTAATTACTCAGGGTAGTAATTTGTACTAGCTTGAAATTCAAAAGCTTCTTAACCATTATAAATATCTAGTGCTTAAAACACAAGGGGTATCTTTGGGGGGGGGGCCGGGGGCCCAAAAATGTCCAAAAAACAACTTTTAACTTAACAAATTTAATCATTCAAAGTCATCATTCCCATGATAGCAAACAACAACAAAGAGTGTAATATCCAACCAAATAAAAAAATTTTGTAAAAAAAAAAAAAAATGGCAGCAAGCTCTCCTTCAAAAGTATTCGGCTGTGAATGCTGTGAGATAAGAAGTTGAGCCAAGCTTTTTATTCTTTCTCCCTAGTTTCGTTTTGAAAATAAGTAAGATCATTTCCCCTGTTTTTACCACAAAAATCGTTGGCTTGGCGCTCGTCAACAGGCGAAATGATCTTATTATTTTCAAAGCGAAACAGGGAGAAGAATAAAAGCTTGGCTCAACTAATATCTCACAGCTTTCACAGCCGAAGACTTTTAAGGAGAGCTTGGCTGCAGTTTATTTTTTACAAATTTTTGTATTTGGTTGGATACTAAACTACTATTTGTTGTGACTGTTGACTTCCATGACAAAAATCCAACAGAAGACTGCAATGTAGCTGTCAAATCTAAAAAATCAATGGATAAATCCAATCACATCTTCACTCACATGAGTTGGGTAGTATGAAAATAAGGTTTTCAAGAATAAGCCCGCTTAAAGGACATAGTTTTGGGATTCATAGAAATTGTTGGTAAAATTTTTGCCCCGACTGGGATTCGAACCAGAACCTCTGGGTTAACGTGTCATAGCTCTACCAATTGAGCTATACCGTGACCACAGCAGGGGCATCTTTCCACTAGGCCCACTGGGCACGGCCTAGGGGCGGCAGCTCTTGAGGGCGGCACTAGAGCGAAACAAATTCAACAATGTTTGTTTCATTTATTTTATTATTTATTTTTATTATATCTCATTATGTGATTTTACATTTTAAAACGTGTTTTGGAGCTTTTTAAAAATTTAAAATTTGCAAAATTCGCCTTCGGCGATATCAGTCCTTCGCAAAAGCTGTAGCATTAATCTATACCCCCCAAAATACAAAAAATTGTAAAAACGGCAGCCAAGCTCTCCTTCTAAAGTCTTCGGGTGTGAATGTTGTGATAAAAAGAAGCTGAGCCAAACATTTCATTCTTTCTCCCTAGTTTTTGCATTGAAAAGAAGTAAGATCATTTCGCCTGTTGACGACGCCAAGCCAACCATTTTCGTGGTAAAAAAAATAAAATTTTAACTCAAAACATAAAAAATTACTTGGCCATTGGGCTTTTTAGAGTCCTCCTCGTACCAAAATCAATAGCCAAGTAATTTTTATGATTTTGAGTTTAAATTTTACTTTTTTTACCACGAAATGGTTGGCTTGGGGCTCGTCAACAGGCGAAATGATCTTACTTCTTTTCAAAGCGAAACTAGGGAGAAAAAATGAAATGCTTGGCTCAACTTCTATATATCACCACATTCACAGCCGAAGACTTAGAAGGAGACTTTGGCTGCCGTTTTTTTTTTTTTTACAAATTTTTGTATTTTGGGGGATATCACATCTTTTTTTTTGTTAGTTTTCATATCAAGGCGTGAAATACGTGAAATACGTGTAAAGGTGGATACAGTGCCTTTAAAACGGATTGTCTAGAAAACAAAAGCTACCATCTTTTGTTTTTGTTTAAATCTGGGGTTTTGGCAATATACAATTTTTATTTTAAATTTTCCCTATGGTTAATGTCGTCTTGGGTGTTTGTGTGAATGATTTTTTGTCCGGAATATAACAACATTGACGCAAAATTTGTAATAATAAATATTATTGAATAATATTAATAACATTGTATTAAATACGACCTAAATTTTTTCCCCAAAATTTAAAAGGGGTGGTAGGCAACAGGGGGGGTGAAATATCGCTTGCCTCCTGGGGGATTATTATTTTTCATATTATTGGATGAGCGTAGCGAGCGAAGCGAAGATTCCATTTCACTACACTGGAGAAAAAAATCAGAATGTTTTTTTCTTTCTTTTTTTCTTTTCTTTTCTTTATCTTTTTCATTCTTTTTTCCTTTCTTTTTTTCTTCTTTCTTTCTTTCTTTCTTTCTTTCTTTCCTTTCTGTACTTTTGTGGGTCTGTTAACACGATTCCGGCTAAACCGAGACTCCGATTGCATGAAATTCATGGAGGCCCTTTCGAAATCTCTGAACTTAGAACTCCCACGTTTTTGAGCGCAATCGGGAAATTTTTCTCATAAAAACGCAATTTTACGATTGTTTTCGATTTTTAAAACTTCTTCGACTTTTAACACCTACATGCTTTAAACCGATTGTAATGATTTTTTCACAAAACCCTTTAATTTCTGAATTAAGATATTCGTACGAAATTTTAGCGTAATCGAAAATTATTTCTCATGAAAAACGAAATTTTACGTTTTTTTTTTTTTTTAAAACAATTCTTTGACTTATAACCCCCTATATGCTTTAACCTATTGTAATAATTTTTTCACAGACCTTAATTTTATAAATTCATATTTTTTGTGTAAAATTTGTGCACAATCGAATAATTATTTCTTATGAAAATTTCAATATTACGATTTTTCCTTTTTTTTAAATTACAATTAATTAAAAAATTTAAAATTTAAGTTAATTTTTTTTAAATTTAATTTAATTTTTTTTAAATCTTCAACTTAGTAATGATTTTTTCACAGAACAACACAAAATCCGCATAACACATGGGAGCTCAATGCACCATTACGCTCATCCAACAACGCGGGGGGACTTAAGCGTTTCCTAGTTATATGTACCATCATGCCAAATTTCATGCTGATAACTTATTCTGTGCCTTCTGGTGAATGCTGGAAATCAAGGTAAAAATAATATAAACTATGAGGGATGGGGGTTGAAAAAATGTGGTTTAGGAAAAGTGAATAGGCCGATTGGTTAAAAACATTAAAACATAATTTACTAATCTGAATAAAAATTCACTTTTGGGTTAGAGCTATGAATGATTCCAATTTTTAAAGGGATGATTTAGGCGAATTATTTTTATATTAGTATGGGACCATCATGCCAAATGTCATGCTGATAACTCATTTGGTGCCTTCGTGGTGAATGCTGGAAATCAAGGTAAAAATAATATAAAATATGAGGGATGGGGTGGAAAAAATGTGGTTTAGGAAATGAGAATAGGCCGATTGGGTTAAAAACCATTAAAACATAATTTAACAACTAATTTGAAAAAAACATCAATTTTAGATTAGAGCTATGAAAAATTCCAATTTTAGGGGGTGTTGGGGGGAATATCGCTTGCCTCTCGGCGGATTAATATTTTATATTATTATGTACCATCATGCGAAATTTCATGATGAAAAATCATTAGGTGCCTTCATGGTGAATGCCGGAAATCAAGGAAATAATAATAAAAACTATTAGGGATGGGGGTTGACAAAATGTGGTTTATATAATGAGAATAGACCGATTGGGTTAAAACATAAGAAAATAATTTTAATACTAATTTGTTTAAAAATTCAATTTCGGGGTTTGAGCTATGAATTATTCTAATTTTAGGGGGTGATTTAGGGGGTGTTGGGGGTGGAATATCGCTTGCCTCTCGGCGGAAGTGTGTTAGTCCGAGGTACATCTATATGTGATCCAAGTTTCATAGTTCTAAGATGTACCCATTTTCTGTAGCTTTTATTTTCCCCTTTTCTGGCAGAATCCCCCCCCCCACCCCCACCAAACAGCCAGCTGAAAGATTTAAGTCGATTTTTACGCTATTTTTTAACACAGAACGGGTTATCGGATCGGTCTGATTTTTTTTTTGGTACGTCATGGACCACAATTATTAGGTCTATACCGAGTTTCAAGATTGTAAATCATTCGGGACGGCTTTGTGCAGATAGCTGAAAACCCCCCAACTCGGGTAGCTGGAAACAGGGGGCCGAGTTAGTCATCGCCTTCTAGCATTCGCGTGCGCTTGGCTGCGGGCGAACGACGTCGCCCTAGATCCCAATCACGTACTAGTTTTACTATGGGTTCGAAAAGTAAGAATTTGCGGTGTTTTACTGTGGTGTTAGCTGCTGCAGGCTCCTGGGGACAGACAACTTTGTTGCAGAGAAGTTGCTACTTGTCCAGATAGATCTCTATAAGGAAAATTAAAATAAAAAACCATTACCTTTACTTTATTGTTAAGTGTGAGTTGGGGGGGGGGGGTGACGGCAAAATTGTATGCCTAGAAGAGGCTCACTAACTAAAGACGGCCCCTGGACCACAGAACAAACTTTTAATAAACCACTATTTGTTGTGACTGTTACCTTCCATGACAAAAATCAAACAGAAGACGGGCAATTTAGCTGTCAAATCTGAAAACATATGGATAAATCCAATCACATCTTATCTCCCATGAGTTGGGTAGTATGAATAAAAGGACATAGCTACATTGCAGTGTTTTTGGGGATTCATTTTATGGAAGTCAACATTATACAACAAATAGCAGTTTAGTAAAGGTTTGTTCTGTGGTCCCGGCAGCTCAATTGGTATAGCTATGGCACGTTAAGCCGGTTCGGGGTTTCGAACCCGGTCGAGGCAACTTTTACGACAATTGCTACGAATCAATAACTAGTATGTCATAAAAGCGGGCTAATGCTTTAAACTTTATATTCTACTACTAACTCCATGGGAGATAAGATGTGATTGGATATCCGTGTGATCTTTCAGATTTGACAGCTACATTTCAGTCTTGTGTTTGGATTTATGTCATTGAATTCAACATCACAACAAAAGCTTTTTCGTAAAGGGTTTGTTCTGTGGACCCGGGAGCTCAATGGGAGAGCTATGGCACGTTAAGCCGGAGGTTCTGGGTTCGAATCCAGTCGGGGCAAACTTTACGACAATTGCAATGAATCAATTGCTATGTCCTTAAAGTGGGTTTATGCTTAAAAACATTATATATCTAATTAAAATAATAATAAAAATAATAATAATAATAATAATAATAATAATAATAATAATAATAATAATAATATAATAAAAATAATTAATAACATTTTTTTTTTCAATTTTTATAACATCATGTACAAAATGGAATAAGCTTTTTTTCCACAAAGCCTTATGAAAAGGCTTGTCTGTGGTTTAAATAATACATAAATACATGAAATATCTGCGATAAGTGTGAGTTATTACAATAACAATACATAAAAACTTACTAGGAACTCCATAAATGATTTAAATTTAATAATAGGAACAAGAAAATAACAAACGTCAAGAATGAACTATACTCAATTTAACTGAACTCAAACAATTATAAAATGTTGCGCCATGGTAGGGTAGTGATAATAATAATAAAAATAATATAATAATAATAATAATAATAAAATAATAATAATAATAATATAACATAAGTTGCTAGTTAAATTTCTATTGCCGCTGAAATACAAGCATTCCATCTCAAATTTCGACATCATCTTGATCTACTAGTGACGTACTAAAAAGTGACATTGAAGGAATTATTAGTTTTTAGTATTTATACCATTATTTTGTAGTTTTATATCGTTGTTTAGACCTAGGCTGTAAAAAAACCCATTGAAAAAAAGTTAAATTTTTTTAAATTTTTTGACATTTATGGAGGAAAATATTCATTTGGGAGGCATGATTTGTAACTTCAGCAAGGAAATATACCCAAAATATATAATTTTTAGCTTTTAAAACGTAAGCCCCGGGTTAAAATTTTTTTTTGCAGAATCGGAAGTTTAAAGTCTTTTTAAATTCGCCCAAATAAAAAGAATTATAAAACAAAAAGGGAAAGGGGGTTTGAAAGAAAAAGCCCTCATCACCGCCGTGAAATTGATAAATCATTGAAAAAAGTTTTTTTAATTTTTTTTTAATTCTTGACTTATAAAAAATAAAAAAATAATTTTTGACTTTGAAGTAGTAGAAAAAATTTTTATCAGAAAAAGGGAAAAGGGGGGAAATAACAACAATGGCGTTTCTCGGTGAATTCATTTCAGACCCCCCAAAGCTAAAAAATAGGCGGGCGTTTCAAAGGACGGGAAGATAGGGACATGTGTGTGATGCTTTAGTTTTTAAAAGGGAACTTTTATTAGGGGGACTTTTTTAAATGGGTTTCGCCAAGAGCTCCATAGAGAGTTTATACGTGAACCCATTTTTTAGAATAAGTGCGCAGAGATAGCCGCCCAAAGAAGAATTATGAAAAAAATAAAATTTTAAACCAGAAAACAAAATTAACTAGAATAAACGCTAAGTGAAAAAACAAACTAAAAGCACATCAAAAATGAAAACCCCGGGGCGCTACATCGACAGAGGACAGGAAGAAAAAGACCGTGATCCAAAACTATAAAAACTTCCAAAATTTCCCGTAAGGGCCATCCCTGCAAAAAATTTTCCAGATCCCCCAGTTTTTCCCAGAATTCCGACCAACCAAAAACGCCCGGGACAAACCAGCCCTTTCCCGGAAACGTCCGGCCCTACCAAAACCAAACCAAACCCTCAAACGCCCCAAAACCACTAGAAATGCCAAACCATTCAAAAGATAAAGACCCCCAGAACGACTAGACGATAAAAACAAAAGGGGTAAAAATCCGAATAACGCATTAGAAAAGACCCCTAAACTACCCATAAAAGAACACCCCTACTTTAGTTTTGCAAAAGCCATGTCAGATTTTTGACCCGTGGGAACCACACAAAAGGCCCAAACATACCAAAACCCCAAAGTTTTTCCAAAGGAAATGAAGAAAAGCGGTAACAAAATGAACATTTTAAAATTTTTAAAATCAGTTTCCCACAAAAGACAAACTACCCTTCCCCAGACGTTCAGCGGAAAATTTCCTGTCCCGCTGTAGCAGTGAAAAGATATTTGGGGGCTTAAAGGAAAAATCTGCTCCCCTTTTAAAAGACAAAAAAAGGAGAAGAAAATTCCAAAAGGGGAACAGCGACAAATTTGGGGAGAATCATGAGTTTAGGAAAGATATCGGTAGTTTGGAACCCTTTGCAATGGGCAACGATCAAAAAATGTGGTACTCTACTCCCAAAATATTTTGAAAAAAAATCAAGGTTCACACAAAAACATGAAACCCCTAAACAAATTCATTCACGAATTTGGGTCACTTAAAAAAATTTAAATGCTCTTGCTAAGAGATTAAAAAAATTAGAGAAAAGTGCATTGAAAAGAACAAAAACCCCAATGTTCAAAGAAAAAGGGAAAAAAAAAGTTTTTTCCAAAAAATATCTAGGGAAACCCAAAAAATAACCCCCAAAAGGAACAACCAAAATAAGACGGAGATAGAAAAGTTTTTTGGGGAGGAAAATGGGGTTAAACCCGGGAGCCCCACAACCAGGAAAAGCCCAAAGGATTCAAGGGGAAAAAGCTAGGATGAGCGATGTTAAAAGAGATGAGTTCGAAGTTTTAAAATGTTGATGAATTAAAGTCCCACAAACAGTGCTACCCCTGCTGGAAAACCCAGGTAAAGAAATATTCAAAATTTTTGGTATAAAAAAATTTTCCCAAAACCCACTCACAATCAAAATTTGAAAATGTCTTTAAAGAGTTTATAAATTTGGGTTTTAAAAAAATACCCGAATTTTTTACTGAAAGGGGTAAAATTTTCAAACCCCAAAAATAAAGACACGAAAACCCAAGGGAAAATTTTGTCCAAATTTCATGTCCCCACCAAACCCATTATAAAATATTTACTTCATGCATCAAATAAAGTATAAAACTTGCGAAAAATACAAATCAGGCCGAGGAAAAAAAAGGATGCCCTTTTTAAAACTCGCAGGGATGTAAAAAAACAACTCATTAAACGCCCCTTTTTGTTTAAAAGAACCAGGCACACCCCAAAAAGAAAAAGGGAATTTTTCACGTAAAATACATTGACTTTAAAAAAAAGCTTGATCAACACCCCACACAAGGCTTTTCAGATTTTACAAATATATTAAAAACAAACCCCGTAATTGTAAAAATTTTTTAAGACAATAATGAAGACATTGGGGAAAAACACTAAAAATAAATATGAAAAAAACCCGCAGATAAATACAGTCCAACCAAAAAAAAACGTGGGATTTCCAAGGGGGAAAAAATTTAGCGCAAATTTTGGTTTTTTTCTGTCATTAAAACCCCCCGGGCCCCCATATGCTTAAAGGGAAAAACATAAAGGATTTAAAATTTAAAAGGGGCAATAATATGGGGAAATTAAAACAATTTCTCACCTATTCTTCAGGATGATCTAAGTTATATGCTCAAATTTTTTTCAAAAATAAACAGTTTTTTTTCAAAAATACATTTGAATTTTGTCAAGATACTGCATGGAGTTTAGAGTAGACAAGTGTAAGACGGGTACATATCGAAAAGGGTAAGGTTCCAGGGGAGAAAAGTTCCAGTAGATGATGGAAATAGCATTTGGGGAATGGTGGAAAACGGGAAATATACAAAAATTTAGGATTCTAAAAAGCTGCCAGAATTGAACATAAAGTAATGAAAGAAAAATTTATAGATCAACAAGGGAAACGACTAAAAAACTATCCTCAAGACGTAAACCGGTAAAAACAAGATCCAAACAATAAAATTTTAAAAATGCTATACCAAATACTGACATTTCATTCGGAATCATTTAAAAAGGACGCAGACAGACATCCACGCGTGGAAAATTAACTCGTACTACACTTACTAAAAAACCCTAAGGGATCTCCTAAAACAGCAATAGAAAAGATTGACACTTCCAAGAGAAAAAGGAGGGCGAAAGGGCCCAATTGTCGAACAACTTATTTATAAAAAACTAGACATTTTAAAAAAAATATTTTTTTTCAAAAAGCCCCCCAAACCAAAAAAAAGCAAAAGGGGTGTGGTGCCCAGGGTGACAAAACATTAAATCCACTCAATTAGCAAACAAATGTCAACACAAAAGGGGAAAATCTAAATGACTCTTCAAAAGAGTTACGTCTCTCAGAAAAGACCCTTAAAAAGATAATTTGATGGAAATACATAAAAGGGCCCGTAGAATTAAAAAACCAAATAGGTGGTTAAACAACGGGGAAATATTTGGAGAAACAGAAGTTTTTGATGGGGTATTCAAGACAGAGTGTTGGGACAAACCCAAAATTTAAAAAAAACATTATCCAAAATGCACAGTAAACGATCAATGGAAAAAAATGTAGGGTAAGGGTGAAACAAACGAAAAACATCATATCCGGTTGCCAAAACACTATGTCAAACGGGGTTACCTTTTAAAGACATAACCAAATAAACTAACATTATTCCCAAAAAAAAAGCAATCAATTTCAACCCCTTTATACCCACCCCTTACTACAAATACAAAACCCAAAAGAATAGATACAAGATTTTTTAAATTTTTATTACACCCCCACAGTTATTCCCGACCCAAAATATACATCCCAAAAGAAAAGGATTTAATTATAATAGACAAGAAGAAACAAGAAACTACCCTTATTGGGCGTTTCTGCCCAAAGGCCAAACGTCGAGCTACATGGAAGAAAGAAATTGCAAGTAAGTGAACCCTTTCAATTGAGATCAAGAAAATGTGAAACAGAAAAAAGGAAATTTCAAACCCAAAACGTAATATCGGCCCCAAAGGCATTACCCAAAAAGCTACATGAAAGCATTTTAAAAAAACTAGATCTTTTCCCCCCAATGTTTACATCGAGAGTCCAAAAAAGGGAGAAATTTCTCAACACGTGTAAATAGTTCGTAAAATTTTTAAATAGGGAAAAAAGCTTTTAAATCCCCCCCGCGTTGATGGATGGCCTTTTTTTTTCGTTTTTAGTTTTTTTAGGGGCCCCTTTTTTTCCCTTTTCAAGTGCTTTTTGAATGGGAAATTTGGGATGATTGTTTTCAAGTTTCTATTTACTTGTTTTAAATTTTTTTATTTTAAAACCCCAAAAAAAATCATATTAAAACCCTTTTTTTATTTTTGGGTTCCCGGGTAAACTTATTCAACTTTTTTTTTCAAAAGGCATCCCCCCCCCCCCATTACCCAATTTTTTCGTGGGAAAAATTTAACCCTTGTTCCCCCAACCCCTTTTGGGCAGAATCGGCCCCAAAAGTCACGAAAAAATTTGCACTAAAAATTGGGGGAAAAAACGTTAAAAAATAAAAATATTCATAAAAAATTTTTCTTTGATTGTACCCCCCAAAAAAGTGGCAGGGGGCTAAGTTTTAAAAAATTTCAAAAGGTTTCCCAGAAAATTTTATTTCAATTGGATCTTGGGTTTTTCCCGGGAAACGTTTAACAAAAACTCAAAAAAACAAAAAAGAAAAAAAAAAGAAAAAAAAAAAAAAAATCGTAAAAAAAGGGGGGGGATTTGTAGGGGAAAAAAATTTTTTGATTGCGCTCAAAAAGGTCATTTTTAAGTTTAAATTTCTAAGTTCAACTAAGATTTCAAAGGTCTCCCCAAAAAATTTTATCGCAATTGGAGTTTTCGGTTTTGCCGGGAAACGTGGGAAAAAAACAAACAAAATAAAAACAAAACCAAAAAAAAAAAATCGAAAAAAAAATCGTAAAACGGCGATTTTCAAGAGAAATTTAAATTTTTTTACGATTTTTTGTACGGTGGGATTCTAAGTTCGGGGGGGTTTCGAAAGGGCTCCTGTAAATTCATCGCAATTGGGAATCGGTTTAGCCGGGAAACGGGGGGGGAACCAAAACACAAAAATTTCAAAAAAAAAAAAAAAAGAAAATCGAAATAAATGTAAATGCGTTTTTCAAGAGAAAAAATTTTTGATCGTTTTTTCGTACGGTGCAGTTATTAGTTCAGAGTTTTCGAAGGCCCTGAAATTTTTATCGCAATTGGAGTATCGGTTACGCCGGAACGTGTTAAACAAACACAAAAAAATACAAAAAAAAACAAAAAAAAAAAATCGAAATAAATCGTAAATTGCGTTTTTTCAGAAAAATAATTTTTTTTTTTCGATCGATTTTTCCTACGGTGCAGTTCAAAGTTCAGAGATTCGAAGGTCTCCATAAATTTATGCAATGGGAGTATCGGTTTACCCGGAAGGGTTTCACGAACACAAAATAAAAAAAAAGAAAAAAAAGAAAAAAAAAATTTCCCGGATTTATTTCTCCGGTGTAGTGAAAAGGAATCTTCGCTTCGCTCGCAGCCCCCTCAACTTAGAATGATATTCGAGTTCCGAAAAGCTTCCATCCGACAGGGGTTTTCGGGGTTTTTCCCATAGTCCAAAGAGAAAAATGCTAGGATGGCGAGAGAAATCGGCACGACCGTACACAGCAGAAAAAAACATCTCTACAAACATATTAAAAGACTTATTTTAGTTAGAGTTAAGACAAAGTAATAATGTAGGTATGTAATATGTAACATGGAAGTTCTTGACGTAAGCCATACAACATTTTAAAAGCCCCGGTTTTGACCGAGTTTGTATGAAATACACCCAAAAAAATAATAATAATAAAAATAATAATAATAATAACAATAATAATAAAAAATAATAATAATAATAATAATAATAAAAATAATAACCCCAAAATTGTTGGGGTTACAAATAGTCAAGTTCGAGATAAGTCGCGGGTTTTAAATTTTCTATTCCCCGCGAAATACAAGCATTCCATCTCAAATTTTGAATCACGATTACTAGTGAGTAGCAAGTGACATTGAAGGGAACTTTTAGTTTTGATTTATACTTATTTTGTATTTTTATACGTTGTTAGCCCTAGGCTGTAAATTGCTTTGAAACATTTGAATTTTTAATTTTTGACAGTTAGTGGTAGGAAAATTTTCATTTGGGGGCTTTATTGTAACTTCAGCAAGGTAATAATCTAAAATAGTATAATATTTAGCTTTTTAGTAAGCCCGTTAAATTTTTTTGCAGAATCGAGAAGTTTAAAGTCTTCAAATTCGTCAGTAAGAAAAGATTTATCAAAACGAAAAGGCAAGGAGGTTGAGGGCAAAGGGACCTCATCACCCCCCTGAAATTGTGAATCTTTGAAAATGTTTTAATTTTTTTTAAGTGTAGACTTTAAAAAATACAAAAATGGGTGATTTTGAAGATAGTAGAAAAATTACTAGAACAAGGAAAGTGGGGAATAAAACAATGGAAGTTTTGCGGGAATCACTTCAGACCACCAATGGGAAAAATGAGCAGCGCAATAAGGGACAGAAGATATAAACTGTTGTGTACGTAGTTTTATAGGGTAACTTTATTAGAGACTTTTTAAAAGGGTTTATCGAAAGAGCCCCAAAGAGAGTTTATAGTGAATACCCATTTTAGAAGTAAGTGCGCAGGAATAGCGCCCAAAAGAAAAATTTATATTTAAAATAAAATGAAACCCTAAAATTTTTAAAGAATAAGACGCAAAGTAAAAGGGAGAATACAAGCACTCAGAGGATAACGGCGCTACATCGACAGGGACAGCAAAGAAGATGACCATTTGATACCAAAACTACTAGAACTTCGAATTACCTGTAATGCCCATCCCTGCTAGAATCCCAGATTACCTTTTATCCAGAAATTCCAGACAACCAGAAAACGTCCAGACATACCGCCCTCCCAAAAAACGTCCCCCACCAGCCCAACCAGACCTACCAGAACGCCCAGAACCACTAGAAATCCCAAAACCTTTCAAGAAGATCAAGACACCCAAAAACGATAGACGATAAACACAAGGGGTAGATACGAATAACGCATTAGAAAATACAATGACATTACCCATCAAAGAACATCCTGCTTAATTTTGCAACACCCATGTCAGGTTTTGCGCACTAGAACCACACAAAAGACCATAAAAACCAAAACCCCAAAGTTCAAAGGAAATGAAGACGCGGTACACATAATGAACCAACATTTTTTACAGCATAACACAAGACGAATATCATTTGCGACGTTCAGCGGAAATTTTACTGTGGCTGTAGCGTGATTAGATATTTGGGTTTAAAGGTAAAATCTGGATTCTTAAAAGACAAAAAAACAGAAAAAAATTCCGAAATGGGAAACACGACAAATTTGGAGAACGATGAGTTTAGAAAATTTATCGGTAGATTGGAAAAATTTGCGAATGGGAAAATCGATCTAAAAGTGGTACTTACTGCCAAAAATATTTGAAAGAATCAAGGTTCACAAAAAACATGAAACATGAAAAAATTCTTTCCGAATATTTGGATACATTTAAAACCAAAAAGTAAGTGCTTTGCTAAGAGATTAAAAAAAGATATAGGAATGTAGAATTAGAAAAAAAAAAAACCCGAATGTTCAAAGAAAAGGAAAACGTTTTCCAAAAAACTATTAGTCCCAAAAGAAATAACAGGAATGGAACCCCAACTAAGAGGGAATAGAAGAGTTTTGGGTAGGAATATGGGGAACCCAGTACCCACAAACCAGGAGCACAATGGTTTCAAGGACGAAAAGATAGGAGACGATTTTAATGAGAGAGATTGAAGGATAACGGTTGAGAATTAAAAGTCGAAAATCAGTGCTACACAAGGGGGAAAGCACCGGTAAGATAATATCAAATTTTTGGTATAAGAAATTAAAACTAATCACATAAATTAAAAAAATGTCTAACGAGTTTAAAAATGGAGTAAAGAAATCCCCAATCTTTACTAAAGGAGAACCTTTCTCAAACCAAAGTAATGACACGAAAAACCCCGAGAAAAATGGGCCCAATTACAGCTTCCAACTAATATAAAAATATTGATTCATGAAAACAAATAAATATATAAGCATTGCGAAGAATAAATATCATGGCCGGGGAAAAAAAAGGATGCTTGAAGAACTTCAAGGGATGTAAAGAACAACTCATTATCGACTCTACGTAATGAACCAGGCACACAAAAGAAAGGAATTTTCACGTAAACTACATTGATACAAGAAAGCTTATGACCAAAACCCACAAATGGTTTTCAGTTTTTACAAATAAAAAAAATAAACCCAAAATTTGTAAACTTTTTGAGGGGGCCCAGTAATGAAGACATGGGAAAACACAAAAAACAAATATAAAAAACCAGCGGATAACTACAGACCCAAACCCAAAAATTAAACGTGGCTTTTTCCCAAGGTGATCATTTAGGATTAGGTTTTTGTCTGCATTAAACCCCACTGCCAATGCTTAACGAATCAACATGGATTAAAAAATTTGGCAAAATATGGGATGGCACACAATTTTCACCTTTTTTTCATGGGGGATCTAAAATTATATGCATCAAATTTTGTTCAACTAAACAGTTTTTAAACAATACTACATTTTGAATTTAGTAAGATATATGCATGGTTTGGGGTAGACAAATGTAAGACGTACATATCCCAAAAGGGTAAGGTTAGCGGAGAAGAGTTCACTAGATGATGGAAATAGCATTGGAGTAATGGATGATAACGAAGTATACAAATATTTAGGATTTCACAAACGCCAGAATTGAAATAAAATAATGAAAAAAAAATTGATAGTACAAAGAAGCGACAAAATCATCCCAAGACGCAAACTAAACGGTTAAAAACAAGATCACAGCAATAATAAATTTCTTATAAGTACTGACATATATTCGGAACATTAAAAGGACGCAGACGGACATCCCCGCGTTTGGAAATATTAACCGTACACACTTTCCAAACACAGAATGCATCATCCTTAAACAGCAAAGAGAGATGACATTCCAAGAGAACAAGGAGGACGAGGCCTAATTTATCTGAACAACTTTTAAATTTTAAAAAAACTAGAATTTTTAAAAAATATTTTTTTTCAAAGAGCAACCAACAACACTGCATAGGGCTGTGGTGCTAGCTGACAAATCATTAACTCCCCCAATTAGCAAACGAAAAGTCAATCTACAAAGGAAACTCAAACTGCGCTTTAAAAAAAGTAACGTCTCTCAGAAAAGATCCCACACAAGAGACATTTTGATGAATAATAAAGGTCAGTAGATATTTTAAGGGATCAAATAGGTGGTTAAACAAAAAGGGGAAAATATTTGGGAAAAACAGAAGGTTTTTTGCGCTATTTAAAACAGAGTGATTTCAAAGAAAAATTATAAAAAAAATTTTACAGAGCGACAGTAAACGATAATGTAGAAAAAGTAGTGTAAGGGGGGAAAAAATCGAACAATCAATCCGGGTGCCCCCCCCCCCCCCCTACTATTCAAAAATTAAAACCACAACAAAACCTAAGTAACATTTTCAAACCAAAAACTAGCAATAAGTAAACTCATTGATACAACACACCTTTTACAAATACAAACCGGAGAAAGTACTAGAAGAAAGATTTTAAATTATATACGACCGCACAGTTTTAACAGACCAAATTACATCACAAAAAAACCGGATATAATTATAATTGACAAGAAGAAACAAGAAACACCCTATTGACGTTGCTTTCCCCAAAGTTCCATAAAGGAGACTACAGGAAGAAAAAAATTGACAAGTATAGTGAACTTGCCCTTGAGATCAAGAAGATGTGGGAAAAAAGAAAAAAAGGGAAAACAATCCATAGTGATATCGGTAATGGCATCATACCGAAAAGCTACATGAAAGCATTAAACAATAGACTTTTTACCCAATGTTTTCTCGAGACTCAAAGGGATAATACTCAACACGTGTAGAATAGTTCGTAAATTTTTTAAAATAGAATGATTTTTCGAGATTCCGAGACAGCTTCCATCCGTCATGGTTTTCGTGGTTTCCATAGTCCGAAGAGCAAATGTTAGGATGGGACGAGAAAACGGCCCCGACCCCTACACAGCAGAAAGAAAACATATCTACAAACTTTTTTATAAAGAAATTTTAGTAGAGTTTAAAACAAAGTAAATGTAGGTATGTAATATAGATACACAGGAAGTACTTGAGTAAGTCGTACAACTGTTAGCTCCCGGGTTTTTACCGAGTTTGTATGAAATACATCCCAAAAAAATAATAATAATAATAATAGGATAATAAGATGGAACCGACACAGAACATAAAAAAAATAGCATTATAACAACATTAGCAAATTTGAACACATTCCTTTTAAAGAGGACCAAATAACAAAGATTTTTTAAAAAAAAAAATATATGCATTTACATTAACAGTCTGAAAAACAATTGAAGAATATTTAAGTAATTTAGATCCAACTGTTTTGAAAATTCATCTTGCGTATTTTTTGGGGGCAGTCACGGCAGGAAGTTCAACTTTCACCTTAAACCCAAAAAATTAGAAAACAAAAGGGCCCCAACCAAAAAGGGAGGAAAAAAGGAAAAGAAGGTTTGAAAATAGAATCAAGTACTAAGAGGGGTATTGGACATTTAACACATATTAGAAAAAACACACGGTTTCCCTGAGGAACAAGTTAACCAGTGTTTTGAGAAAGCTGGAAAATATCCGGTGAAGAAGATTTCAGATTAAAAAGTGAAGACATTGGGACACATGAAACAAAGATGAAAGCTCTAGCGGTACGTTTGAAAAGATATGTGCAGTGACAGGGACACGAAGAAAAAAAAATTTTTTTAAAAATAAGAGAAACTGTTTTATCGGAAACTAGGGGAAAAACAGTTAAAAGGTTTACAAAGACAATATTTTCCCCCTACTAAAGAAGCCTTGGAGGAATATTGGATAAAATTTTTTCAGAACAAAATTTTAACCCCGAGGGCCCAATGGCTTTCCCCACATAGAACAAAGAACAGATGAAATTTAGGAAAAGCGGATATAGTAGTAAATATAGAGACTCAATAGCTATTAAAAAAACTCATAATTTTGGGAAAACTCCTGGAGTAGACGGAATACAGAATTTGGTTTGGGAAAAAACTAAGCCAGTGCATTAAATAAAAGGTTCTTTAACCCAAATACTTTACGACCCCTCACTTGTTCCAGGATTTTTTACTCAAGGTATAACCAATATGATATTTAAGACAGGAGACAGATGGACCCCAAAAATATGACCCCCTCACTGCTTGTCAACCATTTATAAAATTTAAAAATCAATCTTTACCTTGAAATTAAAAAGAACATTTTTCAGAACATGAAATTTTTGCGTGGGAACAGAAAGGGTGCACACAAAAAGCATATGGATGTAAAAAGCAGTTATTGATAGTATTGTTTCAAAAATGCAAAAAAAAAAAGAGGAATCTATCAGTAGCCTATAAGATTACAAAAAAGCATTTGATTCGGTTCCGCAAGATTGGTTAATCAAAGTTCTTGATTTGTATAAGGGAAATTTTAAGTTTAAAAACGGGCTTAAGCAATTTAAAGAATTCATGGGGAATTAATTTAAAAATAAAAACCAATTTAGATTCTGTTTAAAATGAAAATTGGCAAAACAGAGAGGGATCTTCCCGGGGGGAACCCCTTTGCCCTTATGGTTTTGTCGCATTAAAAACCCGTATCAGAGCTACTTTAAACAAACAAATGGGATACGCTTTACCGTAAAGAAATAATGCAAGGTAACACATTGCTGATATGTTGATTTAAAAGTATGGAAAAAACAAAAGAAGAGCTCAAAATTTTTAATTTACATTGTAAAATTTTTCAATGAAGACATTTATAGGAATTTAGATTAGATAAAGGGGCTTCAAAAGCCTTGTTACATGGAGGACTGGGTCCAGTACTGTACTGAAATTAAAGTACGGTTCCAATGTCCTTGAAGCGTTTACATGTCGAGTGCCCAACTGTTTGTTTGTTTGTTTTGTTTGTTTCTGTTTCTTCTAGCGGTGGTGAGAACCCTTCCGCTGGTTGATTTACTGCTGCTCGGACTTTATATTTTTCTTCCCGTTTTGGCGACGAATTTTGAAATTTCTTTGACGGAGTTGAGAGTTAAATTTGAGAGGATATCAGTTTCTGTAAGAGGATGTTGGATGTTGTTTGGTAGGGCTGAATAGAGCGAGTCGCGCCATCTGTCGTTATGAGGACATACTAGAGTGCCCAACTAGTTTGTTTGTTTGTTTCTGTTTCTTCTAGCGGTGGTGAGAACCCTTTCGCTGATGCCCAACTAGAACTGAACTGACAATTGGTGCAGCATCAACCCCTCTTACGCCGATTGCTCAAAACATCACTGTTACATAACCTTACTTTCATGTCATTTTCGTAGATACGGGTACGATTGAAGGCCTAGGCCTAGGCGTGGATGATTTACATTTGAAGTTGGAGCCCAACAAACAGAAGTTAAAAATAGATACAACATTTTAAAACTTATTTATTGACATTTGCAATTATGCTGCATGTTTTTCAGTTCGGTTCCCTCTCAGGAAGCTGTTTACACGTGAGAACTCAGTACAGTATTTCGGTTCGGTCCCACCATTTCGTCGGACCGAACCCAACCGGTTCGGTACCAGATTTCATGTGTTTACATGAGGTACTGAGACCAAAAACCGTACTCAACTCCGTACTCAGTCCTCCATGTAACAAGGCTAATGCATATGAAAGTGGAAAATTGCAAGAAACTGACAGTTACCAAATTGGTGTTGATCAAGAAATTCTGAACATAAACAATAGCGAAGAAAGATACCTAGGAATGAGGCAAAACATTATTCTTAACCACAAGGAATTAAAAAATGTATTTAAACAAAAGTATGAACATAGAGTTAAAACTATCTTAAAAACAAATGTTAAAGGAAGCTTTAAAATCAAGGCATTAAATGCATGGGCTTTACCAATCTTGACCTTTTCATTTGGTATTGTGAAGTGGTCAGATGTGGACTTGATGGACCTAGATCGTTTAACAAGAAGACAAATGACCTTCTTCAGAACTCACCACCCAAAAGCATCTTCTGAAAGGTTATATATACCACGGGGAAAGGGTGGACGAGGTTTGGTAAATATTCGGTCGTTGTACTATTCGCAAGTTCATAAACTCAGATCATACTTTCTTAAATCTACATTCCATTATCACCAAGAACTTAAACTCCGAGATAAAACTATAACTCCTCTCAGGCTAAATGATGATTCTTTCCATCCAGAAATATACATAGAAGATTTACATATGAAGATGAATGTCTGGAATAATAAATCACTTCATGGGAGGTACCCGAAAAGCATCCAGAAGCCAAATATTGACATTGTTAAATCAGTTAATGGATTCACAAAGGAGATTTGTTTGCAGAAACCGAAGGATTTATGTTCGCCATCCAAGATCAGGTTATAAATACTAACAACTATAAAAAATTCATCATCAATTCTAATGACAATGATAATGTGTAGAAAATGCAAAAATTTTACCGAAACAATAGACCATCTTTTTTACAATCATTTTTTTAGACCATTTTTTTGTTTATGTTGTTTTTGTTTCTATATTCTATGTTTTATAAGCTTGTTTATTAACACAATTTGTTGTGTAGAGGCTGGCAGACACCTTGTGCTTGGGGCATACATACTGCCCTTTTCTGCCAACCTTCCTACTAAGCTTTAGTGGAAAATAAATAATAATAATTGTTGTGTATGCAACAACAGACTTTGATTGACTTTGAATCACGCGCCTTGGCGTCAACGCACAACGCTACCTATGTTGAGCAGGCGGTGTGTTTCTCACATCTGACTTCAGTGGTCGTACTTCCGTTTCCGTATAATACTTCATCAACCATCATGTAGATGGAAGCTAACTTATTCTTGTAACTGTGTATTTAACTAATGACATCTGCTTAATCGTATATTCAATAAACCTAAGAATTATGGATACCGTTGTATACTAATTTCCCCAACAGTATACAATAATGGCGCAGTCGACATAGGAAGAAATAGCCTTTTTATTTCAAGTTTACGGGACCACGTTTGGACGTCCTAACCTATACGCCTAGGCCTAGGCTAGGCCTAGTATTTCAAGCAAGATTTCAACCATTTCAAGGTACCACGTACGTACTAAAAACATTTCATTACCATGTCGGTAAACGGCGATAACAACACCGTTATTTCAAACGTAATTATTGGAAGTACTCCTCAGTTTAACACTTCAAAACCGGAGGACTTGAAATTTTTACAGAGAGGCTGAATTTTATTTCTTGGCTAACAATATCGTAGATGTTTCCAAGAAAAAGGCGATCCTTTCGCAAACTGCGGGACAGCGTTTATAGACAAGTCAGAAAACTTTGTTCTCCCAAGTCAGCTTTCGATATTTCATTTGAGGAAGCTATAAAGCTACTCAAAAACCACTACTGTCCGAAGCAGAGTGAACATCTAAAAATTTTGAATTTCAACACCGAAGACAAAAACCGGTGAACCGTTCAAGGATTTCTACGCAGATCTTAGGCGTATGGCAGAACCATGCGAATTTAAAGATTCCAATCAAGCTATTCTCTCTCAAATCTTGTTTGGATTGAATAGTACAGAGTTAACTGGTAATTTAATGCAAAACCCAGACAACCTTACGCTAGAAAAAGTAGAGCGGAAGATTTTAGCCTACGAGGCAGCCAAAGCTAATGTCGCAATATTTTCAAACCCATCTAAAACTTCCGATGGCGTTCATCGTACAGCGGTTCAGTACCGAATCAACTAAAAGCGGCGACCGGTGCATCGTCCAAACAACACCCATCGTCTACATCCCAGACCATTTCATGCAAGCGGTGTGATGGTGCCCATCCAGTAAGTAGCTGCCGGATTCCAGGTACAGTGGAGTGTCACTACTGTCACAAGGTGGGTCACGTTAGCAAAGCATGCGTAAACGCAAAGCCGATATTTCTAAGCCTAAACCTACAGGTCAGCATGGCGGTTTTCAACAGTCGTCAAGCTACGCTAGTACTAAGAATACTTCAAACACAGGTAGTCAGCCTAAGAATTTCAGTGGAAACCACTTAGTCCAAGCTAACGAGACAGAGTGCAACCAGGGACCAAATCAAAACCATGTATTATTTCATACAAAGTGTTCCATGGCCCCACCTCCTTACAAACTAGATGTCATGATAGATAAGGTAATCATTCCCATGGAGATTGATTCAGGTGCAGGTAGAACCATAATTGGTTTATCACATATCAAGAGCATTTTTCACACATTCAGCTCAGTAAACCACTGTCAATTTAAGCACGTGGTCAAAGGAGGAACTTCCCATCCTAGGTTCTATTTTAGTGGATGTTAAGTTGCATGATTGCAAAGCTACTTTACCCCTAATGGTAATGAATCAAGATGGACCAACCTTGATGGGTAGGATTGGTTTACACATTTAAATGTATCTGTGAGGCAATCAAAAGGTTAGAAAATTGCACCCATCACCGAATTGCCTCACCAGATAAGCGATTTTCAGGATGTATTTTCTCCTGAGTTAGGCAAGTACAGCGACCACCGGCAAGTATTGTACTTAAGCCTGATGCTAAACCGGTTTTCCGCAAGCAAGGGACGTACCATTTTCAAGGCTACCTATGGTCGATGCAACTATTGACAGTTTAGAATCAGCTGGGGTTTTTGTTCCTATGTTGTTTTCAAAATGGGCCTCTAGCACTGTCAACATAGTTAAAGGGGATGGTACCATACGCATATGCGGTGACTATAGTAACACTGTCAACCTTGCTTGTGAGACCGAAGTTTACCCATTGCCTTCCATCGACAAGATGCTTGTCAAACTCACCGAAGCAAGCATTTCACAAGCTAGACCTAACTAACGCGTTTTTACAAATTTCTGTAGATCAAGAGTCTTCGGAGCTGCTCACACTGAACACACATCGCGGCCTTTTCAGGGTAACCAGGTTACCGTTTGGTTTGTCGTCTTCTCCTGCGATATTTCAAAGGATCATGGATGTTCTTGTCGCTGGCATCCCAGGAGTGGTGGTGTTTATCGATGATCTGCTAGTCACGGCGCCCACCATAGAAGAAATGTGGAGACGGGTAAGGCTAGTACTAGGCAGGCTCCAAGCAGCTGTGTTACGTCTACGCAGGGACAAATGTCAGTTTGATGTTAGTTCGCTCGATTTTCTGGGATATCATGTATCTTCTGAGGGTATCAGTCCTTCCAAAAAGAAGATTGAGGCACTACTCAATGCCCCTGTCCCACAGAACAAAAATGAATTGATGGTTTTCTTGGGGTTTGCTAATTATTACGATAGATTCTTTCAAGACAAAGCTACCAAGTTTAGGCCTTTGTATAACCTTCTTCAAGAAAAGATTCCATGGCAATGGACAGAGAAGGAACAAGCATGCATGGATTATGTTAAAGAGGTAATGGGTTCAGGTATCATTCTGGCTCATTACGATCCCAAGCTGCCGATCGTATTGGCATGTGACGCATCTCCTAGTGGTGTTTGTTGTGTACTTTCACAGATTCAGCCCAATGGCGTGGAAGCCCCTGTAGCATGTGCATCCAGAACGCTACATCCTAACGAAGTTAAGTTCGCTCAGATCGATCGTGAAGCTCTCTCGATCATATTTGGTGTGCTAAAATTCCACATGTACTTGGCTGGAAATGATTTCACTATTATCACTGATAATAAGCCTCTACTAGGTATTTTCAGGCCGGATAAGCAAATACCTATGGTTCTGTCTCCTCGTATGCTTCGCTGGAGTCTCATGCTGAACCAGTACAACTACAAGCTTCAGTACAAGCCAGGACCCAAACATGCAAATGCTGATTTCTTTAGCCGTTTCGCTGTTCAAGATTCCATGTCGGAACCTATATTTCCAGAACCAGCAGGAATCCTGTTCCTGGACCAAGGAACGCAGCATGCTAGTCTCAATGCTACTGCAATAGCAGAAGAGACCAAGAAGATCATTTTCTTTCGCAAGTCTACTCGTACATCCAGCACGGCGTGATCGTCATCTGCTTCCAGACGAGGCTAAGAAATATCTAGGCCCAGAGGGAACCCTGTCTACACTTCGTGGTTGTGTGTTAAGAGGTGATCGAGTAGTCATCCCGACTTCAATGAGAAATCAAGTTCTCAACCAGTTGCACAGAGTACACCTAGGTATTGTTCGTACAAAAGCTGTGGCTCGATCATATGTTTGGTGGCCAAACATTGATGCAGAAATCGAGAATTTCGTGAGTTCATGTAATGAATGCTCGCTCTACAGTGTCACAGCCATCACGAGCTCCGATCATTCCTTGGACGCCCACGAACAAACCTTGGTCGCGTCTTCATGCTGATTTCGCGGGACCTTTTCACGGTCATACTTTTCTCATCGTTATTGACTCTCATAGTAAGTGGATGGAAGTGTTAGACACTGATGGATCCATGTCGTCTTCAACAGTAATTCATTCCTTACGCACCAGTTTTAGTACTCACGGTATCCCTGACGAAGTAGTCACAGATAATGGCCCTTGTTTTCGGTCAGAAGAATTTGCCTCTTTTCTGAAAGAGAACCAAATCAACCACATTCGCTCCGCTCCGTACCAACCAGCTAGTAACGGTCAGGCGGAACGCACAGTACAAACGATCAAGAATCTGCTCAAGAAGGTAACGAAGATCAGTGGGAAGTAGAATTACCCAGAATTCTGCTTACGTTAAGAACTACTCCAACGCAAGTGGATACTCGCCTTCAGAGTTACTCATGGACGTAAATCGCCACGTTATTGGACAGATTACACCCTGCAAATGTGCAGTCCTCACGGAATCTCAAGCTGTTTGCCAGTTCTCTGGACATATCCGCGACAAGGATTTTCAACGAGAATGACTCCGTCCTGTACAGAGTCTACAATATTCCTGGTCAAAAGTGGCTGCAGGTGTGATAATGTCATGGAAGGTCCTAGAAACTTCACTATACTACCAGTGAAGGTACGATGGAACGACGTCATCTTGACCAGCTACGTCGCAGAGTTTCTAACCCTCCTGTTCCTACTACACCAATTCCGATCTCCCTTAACCCTACTCCTTATGTAATACAGGAACATACTAATGCTGATGTTTCTGTGCCCGAGGTTCTGTCAGAGTCTTCACAGGTGCCAGTCGCTGTTCTCCCCAGGGTTGACCCAGACGTTGCGGCTACATCGCATTCGCATCGCAAGGTTCCACCTGTGAGACCATCTTCATCAACTCCAGAAGCTGTACGAAGGTGCTCAAGACAAGTTACAAAGCCTTCGTATCTCAGTGATTTTGTGATTAAATGATTATCTATCTTGTCTAACCCTTTTTGCTATTATATCAGTCCTTCAGACAAAGGGTTTTATTTTGAATTATCTTAGCCCATATGGCATTCTATATTTTTCCGTGTCTATATTTTAAAGGCGGAGACTTGTTGTGTATGCAACAACAGACTTTGATTGACTTTGAATCACGCGCCTTGGCGTCAACGCACAACGCTACCTATGTTGAGCAGGCGGTGTGTTTCTCACATCTGACTTTAGTGGTCGTACTTCCGTTTCCGTATAATACTTCATCAACCATCATGTAGATGGAAGCTAACTTATTCTTGTAACTGTGTATTTAACTAATGACATCTGCTTAATCGTATATTCAATAAACCTAAGAATTATGGATACCGTTGTATACTAATTTCCCCAACAGTATACAATAATAATAATAATGTTATAGCTGGGTGTCCTTCAATTGCCAACACGTGGTATCTCAGTAGGCATAATCAGGTAGCAAAGATAATTTATCAACATCTAGGAATGAACGCACATCTTCTAGTCAATCCACCTCCTTTTTTCAAGTATTCTCCTGCACCTGTGATAGAAAATGCAGAATTTATAATGTATTGGGATAAACAGGTTATAACAGACAAAACCATAGACCACAACAAACCGGACATCAATTTATGCGATAAATCTAACATAATTACATATCTAATTGACATTGCGATCCCCATGAGTAAAAATATTGAAAACACCGAGAACACTAAGGTGGAAAGATATCAAAATTTAAGTCAAGAAATAACAAGAATTTGGAAAATGAAAACTGTTACTGTCGTGCCTATCGTGATCTCAGCCACTGGAGTCATACCATCTTCCCTCTCTGCCAGCCTAAAGTGCCTGGGTCTGTCTGCAAATCTCTACATAAGCATGCAAAAATCAGTCATCCTTCAAACGTGTCACATAGTCAGAAGATTTTTGCAGTAATCAATCTCTCTCTCTCTCTCTTCTTTTTTGTCAATGCCAATTTTTGCCAAGATTTTGCCATACAATTGCTTGTTTTATAGATAGAAACTTTTATTGATTTTGTTATCTCACTCATCTTTATTATTATTTTTTTAATTTGATTAATCACTATATCTGTCTATCTATCTATCTATCTATCTATCTATCTATCTATCTATCTATCTATCTATCTATTTATCTATCCATCCATCCATCCATCCATCCATCCATCCATCCATCCATCCATCCATCCATCTATCTATCTATCTATCTATCTATCTATCTATGTCAATGTGTTCAGACGTGGTTCACATCGGCTCCCACAAATAATTACTTTTTTGTGGGAACATTTAGTGCGTTTCGTGTGAAACTTGGTGGAGTGATAGTGACTGTAAAACTGAAGTGAACTGTGTAAGTACTGTAGGAAAATATCGTTTTGTTTTTGTTTTAAACACAAAACTGTGCAGTGCGTGCAAGTGTGACACGCAACCGGGCGGACCTGGATGCATAGACCTGTTTGAATAGCCATTAACATGGCAATCTCACCGAAACTTGCTGTCATCATTGATAATGTTGCTAATACCACGATAGACGATTATTTACGAGGCGCTCTTGAATTAGTACCAGGAAAGAGCATTACACACGCATCTCGTGTTTCGGGTGGCCGTGTGTGAATCTTTTTAGACTGTGAAGATGCTATGGAGGAACTTGTCAAAGAGGGGGCCCCCGGGGGAATGGTTTAAAAAAAGAATACGGGCCTGTAAAGCGTTTTTTGGGGGGCCCGCAACAAAAGAGTTCCTCAAATTTTTTTCCATTTTTTTCCCCACGAAATGATAACTGAAAAAATGAAAAGTTGGAAACAATGACGGGGTTATAAGGGTCCCCAAATCGGTTCGAAAAAACAGACTTTCACATGTAAAATCTTTCCAAAGCTAGTTTGTTCTATTCAAGGAATAGCAACGGTGCCGAGCCTTACACTTCGAAGTGGGGGAGTTAAGGTTATTGTCTTTATACATTTTTAAGATGTAAGTGTTGAAATGTAACGAAAAGGGGCATAACGGGGAAATTTTAAAACAAACGTTACTAACTAGACACGTCATTTTTTTCCCTGCTATACCTTTGAGCCCGCGTACTTCGCCGGAGCGGGACTCGCGTGAAACGAAACTAGTAAAAATACGACCTTGCCCCCCTGTCATTCCCACGCATTGAAGTTAATGACATCGCGGGGGCAAGATTTCTTCAATGTGAGGTTTTAAACAGCCCAAGGCAAAATAAACCGGCAAAGAATCGAGAAATAAATAAAGCATTTTTTCCCCTCCTTCCCCTCCCCCAAACCACGATCCCTATCGGGGGAAATGATATTTTTTTTTTTTTTTTGGCGCAGATCAACCAAAACGGCCCGGGAAATAAATAACCCCATATTTTTGCAACAGGCTAAGGCAAGGCGCAAGTACAGATAACAAACTGAACGCCCCCCATTTAAAAAACCCGCGACGCGATGATGACAACAGTCTGATTGTGGCTCTGTTTCGTGGGGGGGCGGGGGGGTGCGACCATAGGAAAACTGATTTGATTAGCGGCGGTGACGCGCTGAGTGAAGAGAACATTAAGGCTTTCTAAGAAAATAAAAGTTTTTCAAAAAAACCCTTTCCCAAATTATGCAATGTTCCCGATGACGTTAGGGCTTTCTACCCAAATTAAAAAATGTAGCTCTAAACACCGGACAAAAACCTAAAAAAAACGAATTGCACGGTTTCTGAAACCCAATCACAGCTGAATGGGGATTTGTTCCTGAAGTTCCTAGTTTTCCTCCACGTAAGGACAGTAGACACGAACACCATGGTTAACTTCATGACCTTAAATATTCGGGGGCATGAAAAGTGCATCAAAAAAATTTTCTCGGTACGACGGATGTTGTTTTTCATAAAAGAAATAATCTCTCGTGCATCCCGAAAACTGACTTTTTGCTGAAAAATTTTCTTTCGCTATCAAACCCCGGGGTTTCAAAACAGCAGTGGAACGTTATGGTTCCCAAAAACTCCGTTTGATCCTAACAATTTATTCCCAGGGTTGCCAGTGTCCCGGGCACTTTTTGAGGGACACACTGCCACTTCTTAATTTTTATCTCCCTCAGATAAAAACATCCCTTCCCTATACTAATTAAATTTGAAGTATTTGGCCAATTCACTATAGTATGGGGTGACGTTGGTGGGGACTGGAATGTAACTTTGACCCATGACCGTGCCGGCTTGTGGAGACACGTCGCAGCATTGCTCAGCGTCAAACAACCTACTACCCACAAAGATCTACAAGAGGTTGGGGGCTTTAAACCCCGCAGCGCGGGAATACCGTACGTTGGGAAACACCTTTCGACGCCCACGTGCGCCCTGGACGATTCTATATTCGTTCCCTCCAGTATTGGGTATCCCCCAGTACGCCAAAAATTTACCGACTTTTTCAGATCATAGCTGGTATTGTATTCACCCAAATGCCAAAACAGACATCGCAAAAATCGCCATATTGGAATTTTGCAATACCTTCTTCAAAACACTTACTTTTCCACAAGATATCCACATAATAAAAAATTTTAATGACAATGCAGTAATACCCGACCCCCACGAAAGTTGGGACAGGTTCAAAGAAGAGATGCGAATAACTACTCAACGGTATAAAAGGGACACCTTCCAGGAAAAATCAAAACTCAAAGAGCTACAAGACGCATACGGTCCATTAATTCTTTGTCATTTGTCGAGGCAAACGCATGAACTAAATGCTTGCACGCGCAGGTCGACGTATCCATACTCTGAAGCCAGCCCCAGCGCCGCGGGCCCCAAAATGATCATTCGGCACACTGCCCCCACCTTTTTTCTTTCAATATGGAAAACGCCCATCCACCCTCACATCTTCCTTTTCTTCAAATTGGTTTATTCGAACACAAGTACGCGACATTTTTTCAGTTGTTTCGAAATCCGGGGACAACAAATTAAAAGTCCCACATCTTTGCGGGGCCTTCCCAAAATATCGACGTGATTGGAAAAACGGGCGCCTTTCCTACTCTCCAAGTTTTGGGGGGGCGCTTGAACAGCTAACTAAAGGAAAATCTTCTGGTTTTTGACGATAACATCGAATTCTACTTATTTTTCTTTCATGACTGCGCAAAAATATACAACAAGTTCGAGGCCCCGTCGAAAGATCCCTTTTCCACGTTTATGCAGCTATCAGTATTGTGTCATACCCAAGAAAGGTGACCCACTTTTAGATAAAAAACTGGAGGCCCATTTCCCCCCTGAAAACCCCACTAAAAATCATTTCCCCGGCGTTACAAATAAAAATTTTTTGTCTTAAAAAAAATTTTCCAAAGTGACCAACTTCTGCGTACAAGCAGGTCACTTTCTCAACCTCCCCCTCACTCGCGACGTGCCGAACATTGCAATAGGAACAACCTACCAACTTGCAATAGTCTCCTCGATCAAAAAGTGCATTTGCAGGGGGGGAAAACCCATTAGTCACAAAAAAGGAGCTTTTTGGGTTTTGGGATCACTTTACGTCCCACATTAAAAAAGCTTTTCTCAAACGCACGGGCTGCATTTGAGTGAATTGTCCCTCTCTGCCCTATTCCTTTTCGGCTGAATAAGACAGGGAGACCCCAATATCGGATGCTTATACACCTACAAAGAAACCGTTTCCCGACTAGTCGCCGGAAGCTCGCCCCGTCGGGTTAAAAGTCCCCGGGTCCCGGACGCCCATGTCATTCGCTACGCGGACGAGTCTACGCCCTTTTGACAGAAAACCCCGTGGGGGTTTCCCGAACAATACGGTGTTTGAACTTACGCTGCCCTTGGCGCTCAGCTCAACTCGTAAAATTACCGGGTTTTTCTCAGGATATGGAGGGACGTAAGAAATCCGCTTTTGGGGTTGAAAAGGGCGCGACGGTCTCCCATTTTTGGCGTGTCCTAGGCAATTCTCAGGATGGGAAGCCAAAACTGGACAACATCACCCAAACATACAGAGGGGAATCGATCGATACACTAAATGGGGGAAATCATACAAAATAAGAGGACTCGCATATAGCCAAAAACTCTTGGGTCTAAACTTGTCCAGTTCTTAAAGTTTTTCAACCCCCCAAAGCTTTTTATTTTAAAAAAATTTATTTAAAAATAATCAAATTTTTTTTTGCGGAGGAAGGGATTGGGTCAACCACGATCAGTTTTTGCAGAGCCTGCGTCGGGGGGCGTTGGCTGACAAATATCTATTGCAAAACAATGAGTTTTCGAGTTCGTCTTTTACAAGCTCTTATCCCCAAAAGCGAACGAAAATAACACTTATGTTCTTCTGAAATAAAAATTTTTATAGGGTTTCGGAGGGCTTTCAACAACTTTATCCGCCAGTTCGAGGTGATCGTTCACTTCTACAACCCTTTTACCAAAACGGGTTCCCAGCCTGGGTACAGCTGCCCCCGCCCCAAAAAAAAGGAAAAAAAAAAACAAAAAAAAAAAAAAAAAAAAAAAAAAAAAAACAAAAAAAAAAAAAAAAAAAAAACACCCACAACGAGTTTTAGGGACTAGCTTGGGTTTTAAACAGACCCTTTTCCCCCGGCCGAAAAGTTCCCCCGCCCCGGGGTCCCCCCGTTAGGGGTTATATTTGGGAATTAAAATACACTCCCCTTTTTTTTTCCCAAAATTTTATCCCGGATATTTTTGGGAAAAAAAATTTTAATTTTTAGGCTGTTTCCACCGCTTGACTTTACCAACAAATTTTGCCCCCCTTCCGGAGTTTTAAAAAACATTTAAAATTGGTTAAATCCTGTTAAATTTTTCACTAACGTCTGAAATGGGGGCCCCAAAATTGAAAGCCCCAAAGATAAATTTTTGAATTTTCCGAGTGTTAGAAATGAACACCTTTCAACGCTTTTGAATTTTTGTAGGGGTCAAATTCCATTTTTATCATGATGGATTATCACTATTAAAATGGTAATAAATCCCAAAAATTTTTGGTTTGTTAAAAAAGGGAATTTTAACCCCATTAATTTACAATTTTTTGTTTACTTTTAACAACTTTTTTTAAATTTTTTTTATTTTTCCGACTGTTAAACTATGTTTTTTTAATTCAAATTAAATCAAATTATTGTTATTATATTACATCTTTTTACTTTATTATCTATCTATTACATTATATTATTATTTTTTTTTTTTTTTAAACGAGTTTTCAAAAATCGGTTTGTAAGCATTTTTCCCCGTTCCTTTACCAACCGTTTTTTGGGGGGCTCCGGGGCCGTAAACCAAATTTTTCTGGGTTTGAATTTAAAAAAACTTTACCCCCCGGGCCCCCCTTCACCCCCTTTTACATTTTTTCATCTTAAAAAATTCCAAAACACCCCCGACGGGCGGATCGTCGGCCCCCTACGAGCCAACGGCACGCCCCCCTTTTGGCCCAAAGAACGGGCCCCCCCAAAATTTTTCCGGGGGGGCCCCCCCTTCGGGCGGGCGGACGGGAATTTATTTTGGGGGTTTTTTAAAAAAATTTCCCCCAGGCGGGCCAATTTTTGGGGGGAAAATTTTAAAAATTTTTTTTAACACGCCCCGGGGCTTTCTCCGCCGAAATGGGAAACGGTTTTTAAAAATTGTCCCGTGTTCTTATTTTGGCTCTTCTTTTTTAAACTTTCCGAATTTTTTAAAATTTTGGGTAAACTCTAGAGTTTTTGTTCTTTGGCGTTTTCGAAAGCTTAGAGAAGGACGCACAAGAGGGTTGATAAATTGTCCCGGATTTGGCGTCCAATACCGAAAAAAAAAAAATTTAAAAACATTAACAAACCGGTTCATTTAAAACCTTGCCACCTGGAAATATTCAAAATTCGAATTTTTAAAACGAATTCTATAAAAAAAAATCCAGCTTCTCACCTTCGGAGGGATGTATGTATAAGAAGAACAAAAGTTTGGGTACCGGGAATCGAACCCGTCGTAATGGACAATGTTGAATGCCGTTTGGGACGTCGTTTTTTTTTGCAAAGTTCAAACTTTAAAGGTCCAAAATTTGGGTTTGGAATTTTTTTTCCCAAAAAACCTAAATGGGCTATCGGGACATCCGGGACCTTCCCCTAGCATTTCAACACCACACACATTGTACATTGTTCCTTGGCAGAGGCGATATGCCTCCGCGAGGAAACGATGTGTAAATATTTATTTTTTAAATTGAAATTTTGTTCTAATGGAACACAATTAAAACACGGGTCCAATCGGGTCCAAAAATAATATGTTGTACTATAAAAATAGCTCAAGAGTCGGGCAATACGATCAGAAAGTTTTAAGCTCTTTCGTTTTTACCTTAGTGGGCGAAAAATATATCGGAAATTAATTTTCACACTTTATCACATCACATTATCTGGCATCGATTTCGCCCCAAAAATGCTCACTTTGACGAGTGTCCCTCATGTAGCATTTTTTTAAGGGAAAACAAAAAATATTGCCCGGCAAGCACGGTACCTTAACCTACATTTTGATAACAAACACTTTGGGTTTGTGACTTTCCCGGACGTTTTTTTTCCTTCCGACCGATAATCACTGTGTAGTGTTTTAATAATTATTATTTTCTTCTTTGCATGCTTTTTGTGAATGCCCTGAAACGGCCCTATTTCGACTTTAAATGTCCCTACCATGTTTGGCTAATTAAATAATACGATGATCAAACTTAATAACAAAGTTTACTTGTCTCACTTTTTAAAGGTCCTGAGCGCCGAAATTGCACTTGAAAATTAATTTTTAACTCAAAAACGTTAAAAAATTGTTTTTCAACTACATTTTGCATGCTGTGTGTGCTGTTTAAACTGAGACGAAGAGAATAGTTGAAGAAAAAATCTATCTATATCTCAAGTGTTTTAAGAAGAAGTGCTTTGTGCAAGTTTGATGAGTGTATACAGAGGCTTGAAAGGAGTACTAGCCAATTCAAGCAATCAATTCAATACAATATTCACCTGAACAAGGTTCATGTGGAAGAAAATGACATTCAAAATCCAAAATGACACACATATTGTACTTAAGAACTTGACAAGATCTACAAAAGTGTATGCGGGGCTAGACATTCACCAGGTCAAAGTGTTTTTGAAGGGGCCAATTTTGAAAAGTTAAAAATATTCATAAATGTAAATAAAAATTAAATTTTTAATAAAATTTAATTTTATATAAACAATAAACAACTACAGGGGTCGGGTTATGATAAAGGGGCAATCGAGGACATGAACTACTGTTGAGGGCAATCCCAGACTATTTTTGTGGGGGAGTAGGGGGAGGGGGAATGTAAAGTCGAGTTTTCAATAAGGTACTTAAACATTTAATATTTGGTGAAATGTATTAACTTTTTCGGTTTTACGTCACAGGGCCGCGTCCAAGGCATCCGAATTCGAGGACTGTTTTGACCAAACCCCGCAATGACACATTTTGGGGGGGGGGGGGCGAGGGGAAAGAATTTTGGAAATGGGATTTAATACATTCGATCAATATTTTCAAGCCTTTGGACGAAATTATGTTCAATACCAGTATTTCCGTCGTAAGGGGCCAAGATGAGGGGTTATGAACGAAAGGGGTAGGGGAAGGGGGGGAGTAAAGACGACTTTTCCACAAAACAACCTTAAATATTTAGTGAAATTTATGAACTTTTTTTGGTTTGCCTTTCAAAGTATGTCACAGGGCTGTGTGCAAGGCTTTCGATTTCCGAGGACTGTTTTGACTAGATGCGGCAATTACACAGTTTGGGGGGGGAGCCAAAAGGGGGGGGGGGATTTTGGAAATGGAAATTAATACGTTTGATCAATATCTTCAAGCCTTTTGCAGAAATTATGAAAATATCAGTTTTTCCCGTTTGAGAGCCATATGAGGGATATGAAGGTGGGGGAGGGGAAGGGTGGGGGTAAAGTCGAGTTTTCAGTACATAACAAACAAGACAGGGACTGCAGGACGGCTAAAAACGTTCGATTATAATTTTCCATTTGGGAAATTGACTTGTGTTTTGACCCCCGGCTACCTCCCCCCACCCTTTTTGGGTGCCAAAGGGGAATTTTGGATTTGAATTTTTTTCTTTTTGAGTTTTTCGACGAACTGAACACGCCAGCGGGCCGGGGTCCAGAAAACATAGTCAGGATCTTTTCCAAATTTTAGACGTGTGCAAAAAATTTCTTTGAATTTCTCAAAAAAGTGGTTGGTCATTTTGGGGGATCAAAAAAAAAATTCTTTTCGTCATAACTCGGGAGTTCTTCTCGATCCGGGCCATCCTAGGCCTCTACGGAACCGGACGACGAGGCCATTTTTTCATTTCATGGAAAAGCGTTCCCGGAAAATTATGGTCCCGAAAAAACCCGGAAAAAGTACAAAAGTTGTCCGATTTGCAAAATTCTTTTCACAATTTTCGGAAAGGGCGTGTTTTGGGTTCCCGGGAAAACGTAGTCATTTTTTGGGAAATCCAAAAAACATTTCTTTGTTTAAAATTTTGGGAAATTTTGTCCGATCTCCGCCATCTCGGACACTACGGAACCGGACTCGACGCGACATTTGGCGTCCCGGAAAAAGCGTCCAGGAAAAATGGGCTCCCCGGGAAAAAACCCCAAAATACCAAGTTTTGGGACCAAAATCCAAAAAATGTTTTTAACCAATGTTCAGGAGGCCAAGGCGAGTTTCCCAAAAGCGTCGTGCAAATCGACGTCAATTTTAGGAAATCCAAAAAATTCTTTTCTCAACAACTCGGGCAATTGTGGGGGGGGGGGCATTTTGGAATGGTAAATTAAAGATTTTATCAAATCTTCCAGCTTTTGGGGTGAAACAGGTTTTAATACCAGCATTTTATTGTGATGGCTATGATGTGGGGGATATGATGGAGGGGAGGGGAAGTGGGTGAAAAATAGAGTTTTTAAACTTAAACCTTTAAATTTAGTGAAATTTACTAAATTTTTTCGGTGTGCTCTTTCCAATTAAGTCACAGGGGCGTCCAAGACATCTTTTCGGGACTGTTTTGACAGACGCCCAATGACAGTTGATTGGATGGGGGGGGGGGAGATTATGGAAATGGAAATTAATACATTGGTCATTCTTTGTCATTCATTTTTGGGCGATTTCAAATTGTGTCAGAGGATTTACGGCCTTATACTAAATTATTTTATTTTTAAAAGGTTGTCTATTAAGAAATCCAAAAAAATTGCTTTTTTTGATAGCTCTGGCAATTTACGTCCGTTCAGGTTGCATCTTGGGGCTCAATGGACCGTATCGGTCGGGCGCAGCAGCGGTTATTAACAGGGTTATTTTTAAAGTCCAAAAAAGGGTCCCAGCATTCCCCCCCTTACCCTTTTTGGGACATTTTTTAAAAATTTTTAAATTTTTATTTTCATTCCCCAGACTCAGAGGGCCCTGTCCAAGGGTACGGCCACGAAAAAACCTCCTTGAATGGGCCAAAAGCTTTTTTGGAATTTTCAAAATAGTGGTCAGTCATATTGGGGTAAAACTTTATTTGTTTTTTTCTTCCACAATACAGTCCGATCGGGTTCATCTCGGGCTCACGGAACCGGGGGACGAGGTGCCAAATTTTGACGTACCGGAAAAAATATCCGGAAAAAAAATTTTGTCCCGAAAAATTTTTACGGGCGCATAAACGTCAGATCACTCCATCTCAGGTTTTACGGTACCGCGCGGGCGGGGCAAAATTTACATACCGGAAATGGGGTCCCCGAAAAACTTGAGGCGCAATATCTGTACGGGCCGGGTTATTTTTTGGGCTCTACGGAACCGGGGGAGAAAGGCGCAATTTTTAGTACCGAAGGTGAAGGCCCTGAATAACTGTTGTCCCGGATTTTCGAGAAATGCCAGTATGTTGATTAGTCCCATCTGGGCTCGCGGATCCCGCGGGAGAGGGGGGAAGATTTAGACGTACTGTAAAAGCGTCCCGAAAAAAATTATGCCCGATTTTTACAAAAAGGGGCAAACATGCCCATTGGTCCATTTTGGACTCTACGGGAAACCCCATGATGAGGTAAAAATTTTTAGTACCCGAAAGTGCCCAACCACGAGGGCTTTAGTGCTCGTGCATTTTCCGCCCCATCGGCTCCTCTTGGGGGCTATGGTACCCGGGGGGCATGCCAAACATTTTTCGTTCCAAAAAAGCGTCCCCGGGAAAAATTTTAATCCCGGAAAAATTTTCAAAAGGGTAAAAAAAAAACTAGATTTGAATTTTTTTTTTACGGTTTTTTGATAGAGGGCAGGGGTTTTACGGGTATTTAAAGTGTACTGGAAACAAAATTTTTCCCAAGTATTCGGACAAACGACAAAGTGAACCGCAAAACTACCGCATCGCGGCGGTACGCGGGCCCCCCTTTCGAGTTTTCGCGTCAACGGGTTGTCAAACAACGAGGGTTTTTCCCAAAACGAGGTTTTCCTTCCCCCCGCGCAGCGGTTTCAAGCCGCCGGAGCGCGACTTGTCATCTCTGAGTCTGTAACCACATTTTGGGGCGGCCCCATTTTTGGACCGAAAAGGGGGTTTCCCCCCACCGGGGGCGGCCAACTCGGCGAATTCACGACCGGGAAATTATCTGGGATTTTTATAAAAAATACGTCCCCCCCCTCGGCCCCCCGGTTCCACCCCCTTTTTAAAAGGTTTTTTTAGCGTGTCGAAAAAAAACCGGAAACACGGCGCCCCGTTTATTATTGTCTATTACATCATCTATCTATCTATCTATCTATCTATTATCTATCTACCCATCTATCTACCTATCTCCTATCTATTATCTATCTATCTATCCTATCTATCTATCGTATCGTATCGTATCGTATCGTATCGTATCGTATCGTATCGTATCGTATCGTATCGTATCGTATTGTACATATACTGAGTTTACTAACGCACTTTTCGCGGCGTTCCGACTTTGGCGGACCGAAACGGGCGTTTCCCCTCTCCGTGGGCGGCTGACTCGGCGACGTACACGACCGGAATTTATCTGGGATTTTGATAAAAAAACGTTTGACCCCTCGCGCCCCGGGTTCCACCCCTTTTGACGATTTTTTTCGAGGTCGTGTCAAAAAGTTCCGAAAACACGGCGCCGCGGGCGGACTACGCTGCGCCGCGAGTACGCACGCCACCCATCGGCACGACCACCGGCGTGTGCGCAAAGAACGACGCAACAAACCCCCCTTTTCACTTTTTCGACCATCTCTCCTTTTGGGCCGTGGCGACGTGGTACGTTCGATTTCGTGTATTTTTCCAAAACTCTTTAAAAGTTCGACGGTAATTTCTGGGCTGGATTTCTGTTTTCATTTTTCTCTCTCCAGTCACCTCTCGAGGTGGGCATTTTTCTTTTGTGAAAATGGAAAAAGCTCGAAAAATATGTCACGTGTTTTTAGGCGGGGCCAAATACAAAATTCCCGGTTCCGAAATATTTTCAAAATTTTGGGTAAAGGTCGAGAGCTTTGTTCCTTGGTGATTTGAAAGCTTAACGAAGGGCGCACAAGACGGGGGAAAAAAAATTGTCCCGGAATTTTCGTCCAAGGGCATAAAAAAAAAAAACAATGTCGTTCTTTGTTGCTACTTTGAAATGTTCAAAAGTCAAATTTTTAAGGGTTTTCACAAAAAACTTTCAAGCTTTAAACACATTCGGGAGGGATGTATGTATAAGGACAGCAAAATTTTGGTTACCGGGAATCGAACTCGTCGTAACGGTACAATGTTGAATGCCGAACGGGACGTAGTATTTTTCTCGAGTTCCAACTTTAATGGCCCAAAATTCACGGATTTTTTTTTTTTTACGAAACCCCAAATGGGGGCGTTGAACATCCGGGACCCTCCCTTACCAACGTAATACCACACACTCGTACATGTCCTTCGGAGAGACGATATTTTTCCGCCAACGAAATGGACGTGTACATATTTATTTTAAAAATTGAAATTTTGTTTCATTGGAACGCAAAAAAAACGGGTCCAATCGGGACAAAAAAAAACATGTTGTACTATAAAAATCGTAAAAGAGGTCGGGCAATACGAATAGATAAGTTTTAACTTCATTTTCACCCCCAGTGGGCGAAAAATAATTAAACGTTTATTTTCACACAATATCTGGCATCGATTTCGGGTGAAAATGACCACTTTCACGAGTGTACCTCGTAGTGCATTTTTTGGGGAAAACCAAAAATATTGCCCAGCAAGCACGGTACCTTAACCTACATTTTTATGACAAACACTTTGGGGTTTGTGACATTCGCACGTGTTTTTTTCCTTCCGACCGATAATCACTGTGTAGTTGTTTAAAGAGTGTAATATTTTCTTTTACTGCATGCGTTTTTTGGAATGTCAAGAAAAATGGTCTTATTTTGACTTTTATGTGCCTACCATGTTGCTCTCATTAATTAACAACGAGATCAAATTTTATAAATAAAAATACTTCGACACGTGTTTCGAAAGTCCCCCCCCTTAGCGCCCAAAAGGCAGTTGAACATGATTTGTAAAAACCAAAGCCGATAAAAAAAACATCATTTTTAACCTCCATAGTAGCAATTTTTTGCGGAAAAACCAAAAATATTGCCCGGCAAGCACGGCACCTTTACCTAAATTATCATAACAAATACTTTTTGATTTGTGAAATTCTAACGTATTTTTTTCCTTCCGGCCGATAATCAAAGTGTAATTGTTTAAAAAATGTAATAATATTTCCATTTACTGCATGCTTTTTTTGAATGTCCTGAAACGGGCCCTATTTTGACTATTAGGTCCCTACCATGTTGTAAAATTAATTAACTTGAAGTTAAACTTTATAACACAAAATACTTTGACTCATGTTTCGAAAGTCCTTAGCGCCGAAACGGCACTTGAAAAATATTTTTAATTCAAAAATGTAAAATATTTATTATCATTTAACATTTGGCATGCTTACTGTTCTGGTAATACAGAGAAGAGAGAAAATAGTTGATGCAAAATCTATTTATATCTCAAGTATTGTAAGAAGACGTGCAAAGTTGTTCCGTGTAACATGAGGTTCTGAAAGGGTTAGGCCCTACTATACAATTCAAGAAATCAATCAACACAATATGCACTTGGAACAAGGCTCATGTGGAAAATAATGAAATTCAAAAACCAAAACGACACTCATACTTAGAACTTGACAAGATCTACACAAGGGTATGCGTGCTAGACATTAACCAGGTGAAAGGGTTTTCAAAGGGCAATTTTGAGTGGTAACAATATAAATAAATGTAATTATAAATTAAATTGTGCAATGATTTAATTTTAAATAAATCAATGATCCACCACAGGGGTCGGGTTGTGATAAAGGGTCAATCTAGGACATGAACCACTGTTGGTTTTGACTAGACGCCGCAATGACACAGTTCCGGTAGCAAGGGGGGGGGGCGCAAGGGGGGGGGGAGTTTGTAAAATGAAATTAATACATTTCATCAATATATTCAAGCCTTCAGCAGAAATTATGTTTAATACCAGTATTTCCGTCGTGATGGGCCATGATGAGGGGATATGATGGTGAAGGAGGGGAAGGGGTGGGGGGTAAAGTCGAGGTTTAGGTACATAAAGATTTATTATTTAGTGAAATTCAATAACGTTTTTCGGTTTTGATCTTCCCAATTACGTCACAGGGCTGCGGCGTCCAAGGCATCCGATTTTCGAGGAATGTTTTGACTAGACGCCGCAATGACACACTTTGGGGGGGGGGGGCGAACGGGGGGTATTTTGGAAATGTAAATTAATTCATTTGATCATTATCTTCAAGCCTTTTGCGGAAAACTATGTTGAAGACCAGTATTTTCGTCGTGATGGGCCATGATGTGGGATATGAAGGAGGGGAGGAGGAAAGGGGGGGTTGAAAAGTCGAGTTTTCAATACATCAAACTCGAATATTTGGTGCGGTTTTGCACTCTCCAATTAAATCAGAGGGCCGCGTCCAAGGCATCCGATTTCCGAGGACTGTTTTGACTAGACGCCACAATGACACAGTTTGATTGGAAGGGGGGCGGGGGGGGGTGGTAGATTTTGGAAATGGAAATGAATACATTTTCTCAGTATCTTCAAGCTTTGTCATATTGTGGGCGATACCAATGGCGTCAGTGACACAGTTTGATTGAAAGGGGGGGGGGGGGGGGAGATTATGTAAATGAAAAATTATTAATACAATTCATCAATATCTTCAAGCCTTTTGCGAAATTATGTTTAATAACAGTATTTATATTAGCATTATTATTTATTTTTCTGTTCAACATTACATTTACATGGATGTGTTACAGAAAGGAGACAAGAAACGAGCCGCAGCGACCCATACAGTAGATGTCTTGTCCCCTGGCCTTAATTCTAATTTATTTCTAATGAGTGATGATGATCGATGAGAACATTAATTAATGAATAAATGAATGAATTAATGAATGAATGAATGTATATACATTGTTGTACAAATGAGATGCGTCCCTAACTATTATTGTGAATTATATTAAATTAAATTACTAACTAAAACAGGCGACATAATCCAGTCCATATTCGAATCATTGTCCGTGTGTACATAGCGGTTCGTCATAAGATGAGTGTGTGAAATAAATAGATATGGTATTCAAATTAGGAGATGACTAATAGATGAGAGATGATTTTGTGAGATTGTTTATGATATGTGATGTTTATGAGAAATGAGTTTTAACTGCCGATTTGAAGTGTGTTGCGGAATCACATTGCCGGCGTATGCTGTGAGGCAATGAATTCCACGCTGTAGAAGATCTGTGGAAGAATGATTTTGATAGGCTGCAGTGCGACAGGTTAGAGGTCTTAGATAGGACGCCCTGTCTATTGCCTCTTCCCAGGTGGACGTACCTGTACTCCACTTCCAGCCGTTTTAGTGGGTCCAGGTCTATTGTCTGCCGAAAGCTATTTGTAAGAAAAAGTGTGTCTGGTTAATGATATTGTTTATTGTTGGAATTTTGCATTTTGTACGTCTTATTGTGCACTCTTTTCATGGCCCAGAATGAATTTAGTTGCTCGGTTTTGTATTTTTTCTAGAGTTAAAATATTTGATTCAGTTGTGGGATGCCATGCGGGAATGCCATAGAGAATTATTGGCCGCACTAATGTTAAATATATTGTTCGAATGACTTTGGGCTTGCATCCTTTCAGATTCCTGTACAGGAAGCCGAAAAGTCTTGACGTTTTTATTCTCAAGTTATCTACATGGCGATTCACTTTAGATCTGACGAGATATGCAGGCCCAAGAGCTTTACACTGTCGGTTACTGATATTTTATTGTTCTGAATGATGTATTCAAAGTTGACGGTAGAAGGTGATTTTTTTAGTCGGAGGCACACAGATTTTTTACGTTTAAAGGCATGCTACTCACTTTGCACCAAACTGCGATGTTGTTGAGGTCGTCTGAAGGGCCCTGGAGTCTAGTACGGTGATAATTGGCCGGAAGATCGTGAAGTCGTCGGCGTACTGGAGACATTGTGAGTTGAACGCATGCCGGAAGATCTAGCATGTAGATGACAAAAAACAGGGGACCAATTACGCTGCCCTGGGGTACCCCGGATGTGACGCTTCTAGGACGTGAAGTGGCGCCTCCGAAGATGACACTCTGTTGCCGCCAACCAAGAAGGAGCTGCACCATTGTAGTACGTTCCTCTGATTCCGTAATGGTGCAACTTGTTTAGAAGGCGGTGGTTGTGGCACTGAATCGAATGCTTTGCTCCAGTCCAGAGAGACTACGTCGATTTGCTTCGTATTTTGTTGGTCGAATGTGTGTTGCCATTCTTCAATTAGATTCGTCAGCATGGTTGTGCACGAGCGTTTTGGTAAGAACCCGTGTGATTGTTGTTGATTAGCTCGTTAGATTTCATATGATCGAATATAGTTGTCGAAATCATTTTTTCTAGTAGTTTACAGACCACCGATGTGAGGGCAATAGGTCTATAATTTTCTATATTTTCCTTTGTACCTGATTTAAAAATTGGCACTATGTGTGCTTGTTTCCAATCAGATGGGATGGAACCGGGCTGACAGGGAGGTGTTAAAATGCTCGTAAGAGATGGTGATATGGCAACAGCGCACTTCCGTAGAATTCTCGGCGAGATGCCGTCTGGGCCAGTGGCCGCCCCCTCTCGCAGATTACGCAGGTGTTCGGTAACTGTTGCTTCCGAGAAATACAAGTGTTGTAGGGGTAGAGGGGGGGAAGGAGCATTCAACCCTAGGAACGGCGAGTTCTCTGGCCTCGAGAAGTTAGCCTTGAAAACATTGCTGAAGGCTTCCGCTATGTCTGTCGGATCTTTTATCTGCTCTCCTTTGTCCACATAGAAATCCGGGGCAGTGCTACCACATTTAGCATGAATAAACTTCCACACGTTCTTGGTGTTATTTGATGTTCCAAGACCCCACATGTATGTTCGGTGAGCCTGCCTGATGGTATTTTTTACGAGTTTTTCTGAGCGTTTAGCATGTCAGATTGATTTCACTGTCGTTTGATTTCCACTTTTTGTATAATTTGTCTCTTCTTTTAATTTGCTTTATAATGTTTTGATTGATCCATGGCGGTCGCTGTCTACCACTGATTTTTGTTTTGGGTATTGCTGAATTTACACATTCCCAGAATTACCCCCTTCCAAGAGTTCCATGTTATCTCAATACTGTTTCCTTGATCGTGAATGGTCGGTAGGTGTTTTTGAAATAATTCACTGAGTAAGTCCCAATTTGCATTTTTGTAATTGTAAGCTTCTTTCTGCACGTTTTGATTTTGGGTTTGTTGCATTTGAGAGTTGTCAGAACTGCGTGGTGGTCACTCACCCCGGGAATGACGAGGGCCTCTTTTATTAGGTGTGGGTCATTACAGAGGACAAGGTCGATGAGGGATTGTTTTGTAAGAGACGAGCGGGTAGGTTCGGAAACATGTTGTGAAAGAAAGAGGTCGTGGAAAGAGTTCAGGTATGCGTCTGCGACCTTGTTATGAGCAGTGCCGTTACCTTTGTTGTCCCAGGTGATGTCGAGATTAAAGTCTCCAAATAACAGCACAGCCGAGTAATCCTTCATGACATTTTGGGTGTTTTCAATGGAGAGCATCAACTGTTTGTCAAGGAAGGCATCTGTTTTAGCCCTATAAGCTGAACCACAGAGGAGTTTCTCTTTACCCAGTTTTATTTCAACCCAGACCACCTCGGCTTCGGTTTCCAAGTCGCGTCGTCTAGTGGCAACTATGTCTGGGTGTGTAGCAATGAGAACACCCCCACCAACACTTCGTCTATCTTTTCGGAAAACATTGTACGAGTTGTCAAAAATCTCTTTGTCACTTATATTATCATTGAGCCACGTTTCACAGACGCAAATTATTGGGGCGTTTTGTGCTTCTAGCCATGCTCGAATGTAAGGCCTTCTGGATGGGTTGTTCAGGCTCCTAGCGTTGAACGACAAGATAGTGATGTTATTGATGCGGTGATTCATCAAGGTGGCGTCGCCGTCGTCGTATGCCTCTGTGGCGTGCCCTTCAAAGAATGATTCCGAGAGTTGTGGCATTGTACACTTCCAACAGAGGAACGTCCCGGGGATTCTTCCTGCAGGGCATGCGGTCAGCTGAGTTTATGCAAGTTCTATGGGCAAAAGCATTGCACGATGCACAGGCGATAAAGATTTGATTTTTTCTCCTTTTGATTGGCATAATTGGCACCATTTTGTTGCAACTCCTGGACCCGGGTTCAGGCTAACTTCACCGGAGAGAGATAGAAGTGTAGAAAGTAATGACACTTAGCGAGACAGGTGACCGGTGTGAATGTTTTTGTGCCGTTGGCAACGCCGCGTAGCACGTTTCGGTTTCGCTCTGCGTATGGTGGACGGACGATGGAACTCGCGCAAAGTGTAAAACATGAAACACTGCAGTTAGTACTCACCATACCGTATTCTTGCCAAATCTGTTTGTTGTAGTGTGTGTGTTTTTGAGTACTCTTCTCGCACGTAGTTTTTGTCGTGTTTTACAATACATAAACATTGAATATTTAATGAAATTTATTAACTTTTTTCGGTTTTGCTCATTCCAATTACGTCACATGGCCGCGTCAAAGGCATCCGAGTTTCGAGAACTGTTTTGACTACACTGCACAATGACACTTTTGGTGGGGTTTGGGGGGCTGGCCCCCCGTAACAGATTCAGTTACAAACAAACCGACAGGGACTGCAGGACTGCTAAAAACGTAACGTGTATTTTCACTGGGAATGAGTGTTTGACCCAGGGTACCGTCACCTTTGGGTGCAAAGGGAATTTGATTAAATTTTCCTTTTGTTTTGCCCCCCGGGG